>JAKKPZ010000129.1:0-166797 GCA_022814885.1 Ditylenchus destructor | reverse complement strand
TTAAACTCGATATACCGCACAGGTTTTTTGAGAAACCAAAGTGAATTTTTCTATGTAAAATTTTTCGTTTATCCGCACAAAGAAAAATGGTTCGGTTTTTGGCGCAAATTTGAATTTTTATTCATAATTTTCCGGTTTTTGACAAAATTTTTCGAAAATTTTGCAAAATTTTTCCCAATTTACCAAAAATTTTGCAAAAATCGCCCAATATTTAGTAAAAAATGCGAAATTTTTTGCGCGGGAATTCAAATTTTATTTTTTATTTTGAAAAAATGGCAAAAAATAGAGGATATTTCGTTTATCCGCACAACTTTGCAAGGGAAGGATTTTTTGCATACAAAATTCTCTCGATATACCGCACACCCGATTAACCGCACTTTCGATATACCGCACAAAATCGCCAGACCCGATGTGTGCGGTATATCGAGAGTCGACTGTACAAACATTTTAAAAGGTTTAGTATATAAAGTGCGTTTCATAATTATGGCCGCACCCCATATTTGGAGAATTTTGTGAAAAAATGGAAACGTCTCATTTAACCGCTATTACTATCTTGTAGAGCTCACGCGAAAACACACATTTGATAGAACATTCCAAAACCTTGTCAATAATATATTTCAAATTCGCTCAAATATGCGAAATTCTGCCGTTTCATAATTATGGCCGCACCTAAGGAAAGTGGCTTATTTTTATATTTGGCAAGGGAACATATGCAGTTTATGGCTGTAGATTGTAGCAAATTTTCAGGCGGTTTAAATGACATATTACTTGCCCTGGCATCAAATCAGCCGTAAAAATCCCTAAAACACATGTTTTTCTTGAGATATCATTTTTCTGAGTGCACTTTTCTTACCCATCTCGGCGGGAAATATGGGGTAGGAAAAGACCGTTTTAGTTGGAAGTGCCATTTTCTGGCCGGTTGTGCGGGACGTTTACCAAAAAATGGTTATTTTCGTGAGTGTATGCGATTGAATCCAAAATTTCTTGGGCTCCTGATTTGATGCCAGGGCAAGTAATATGTCATTTAAACCGCCTGAAAATTTGCTACAATCTACAGCCATAAACTGCACATCTTACCTTGCAAAATATAAAAATAAGCCACTTTCCTTAGGTGCGGCCATAATTATGAAACGGCAGAATTTCGCATATTTGCGCGAATTTGAAATATATTATTGACAAGGTTTTGGAATGTTCTATCAAATGTGTGTTTTCGCGTGTGCTCTACACGATAGTAATAGCGGTTAAATGAGACGTTTCCATTTTTTACAAAACCCCCAAAATATGGGGTGCGGCCATAATTATGAAACGCACTTTATCAATCAGAGAAATAGAAATCAAAACTAAATCTGATCTGCAGGCGAGATCATAGCAATATCGTACGTAGGTAAGCTTTTTTTACTATAATCCAAATGGAAATCATGTTTTGGACACGCGTAAACGACTCCCCGCAGGCTACCTTTTTAGTATATTGATCAGAGCAATATCATATGCGGGTAATTTGTAAAGCAGTAAAAAAATTTTTATGCAGAACACAATAGCATTGAATAATCAGTAAACTTAGAGTAAACTGGAAATAGTCGGCATGGAAACAGAGAAGAGGAAGTATTTTAAAAATTGTAAGATTCAAATCAGAGCATTGTATGCAAGTATTTCGAAATATAAGCAGATTCAAATCAAAGAAGAGAAAGTATTCCGTAACATAGCAATATTAAAATCAGATACTGGATCGTTCCAATACATATTTGTTGTTTTCATTCAACTCATATTCTGGATATTCCAATGCAAATTCATCTGATTTCTTAAATTCCCATTTCTCGCCCGAAGTCTTGTTCTTATCTTGGAATGCAATCAATTCTTCGTCAATTAGAGGTACTGTTGGTTGAGAATAAGAATAGACGACTTTGAACGATTGAATAATTGAGTTAACCAAGCCAAATTCTTGAGGTATTCTATTCTTGAACGATTCAACAATTGACTTAATCAAAAGTCTGTCGTTTTGAGCAAATATGATTTTGTATGCCTTTGGCGAAACAGCAGAGGAGAAGTCCTGAAAATGTATAGATCTGTAGAAGAAGATAGCATTTGGAAAATAAAGCAATAGAAATTTAAGAATAATAAAAATCCGGAGAGTCATATTTTTGATGAAAAATTCATAAACAAATAATACCGATGAAGTCCATTTTATACGAAAATTCTTATATCTTATAAAGTGACACACACAGATAAAAGGATTTGATAAAAATTAATTATTTGTTAATAAATTGATTATTTGATGAAAAAGGACAGAAATTATAAAATTTGGATTGCTTTGCTGTAGAACATTGGACGTCATAAAATGACACCTTTTACGTTCAAATTGCAGTTTTACAAATATAAAAGTAAAATTTGGTGTAAGAAAAGGTTCTTGCAAATTACCTTGTAAAGGCGTTCAAGTAGTTCGACGACACTTTCAGGATTCAACTGACGCAAAACAACTAGTGGTTTGACTCCAGGTTGCTCAAGAAATTGTGTCCAACAGTTGGAATCAGTCTCATCATTTTCGTAGTTGATTTCAATGAGCTTCACGGTGTACAGAACTTTGTGATCCTTGAACGAAAATTGTGCGTTGTCCATCTTCAAATATTGACACTGCAGAATGGCTGGTGAACTGAGAATCGGCTGGAGTGTTCGGCGTCAATTCGGCTACCATCGTTCTGGATTTCCAAATGAAAATTTCGCCATCGCGCCAAAGGTATGCTATGGATTCCATTTCAGCGATATGCTCGGGATTGTAGGTGGAATCTCCAGCGACGTATATGATAGTCCATTTTATGCGGACAGTCGGTCCCAAATATGGACGCATTTCGGCGAATGAGTATCCTCTATTACCGATGCTGCATTCCTGGCGAGCTGAAATGATTTTTTTCCATTGTCTACAATCGATCGATGTTGCATTTATTCAAACATTTTTTATTTTTAAAGCAGTTTAGTGCTACTTTTTGCGATGTAGAATATTTTGGCTGAATTTAGAGCCCCAAGAATTGCAAATATTTAGCGAAAAAATTCTAATTCTACTTCTAAAAAATTTAGTTATCCTTACCCCAGAGAAAATCCTTAGAAAGTTGAATTCAAGTTTCGACTCTCAATGATCAATTTTCTTACCTAAGAATTGCTGAGCGCTGTAATCGGTTCGATTGGGATGCCATCGGACATTATTATGAACCAAAAAATACATTCCTCCGTAGATAAGCAATTGATCAAAAATGCGGTACGGCTTTGATCTCAGATATCGCTCGATGAAGTTTTTGAAAGGACGGCAAACGATCGAGAATCGTTCCAATTGGTCGCGGTTCAAATAGTAAAGAACTTCGAAAATGACCGGTGGCAAGCTGCAACGTTCCAATGTATAGTCTTTCTCAGAGTCTTTTTTCTTCAATTGCAATTTCTCGCGCGATTTGTAATTCACTTCTAGGAATTCAGTCAAAGATTTATCGCACTGAGAAAATCTGATTGTGAACGCGTTGGGCGAAACGGCAGAGGAAAAGGTCTAGAAAATTGCAGAGATGTAGAACGTTGGAAGTAAAAGAAATTAAATTTGAATTCCATACCAATCATCACTCCCAAGAAAATTCATTTTCGACAAAAAATTTCATTTTTTGTATAAAGTATATACTGTAAATCCTCTAATTACAGCGCCGCCTCAATTTGCTGGCCCTCAAATAACTGCCCCTCAGGACCACTTACGAAAAATTTTCCTCCTCAAAATACTGATGATCCTCCTCAAAATACTATGATTGAGTTTTCCAAAGATTTCAAATTTCAAAATTTTAGAGAAAATTCAAATTTTTCGACGAAAATTTAAATTTTTACTACAAATTTTTTAAAATTTTCTATACCTTTACCCAAAATTTTTCTCAATTTCTCAAAAATCCAAAAATTTTGCCAAAAAGCAAAATCGCCGAACGTTGGATAAATGAAAAGTTGACTGTATATATATAATCCGTTCTTTTTTATTAAAATTATGTTCCTTTAGTATGGATTGGAAATAGTTTTTAATATTTAGACAGTTATTTTGCATAAAAGGAAAATTTAAAACAAGTTTCTTGTAAATTACCTTGGAAAGTTGATTCAGTACACTATTGATGCTTTCAGGATGTAATCGATTCAAGACAATGACAGGTTTGACTCCCGGTTGCTCGAGAAATTCCGGCAAATAATGGGGATTAATCTTTTCGCTCTCATAGTCGATAACAATCTGGTTCACACTGTACAAAATTTTGTAGTCCCTGAACGAAATATGTGCATTATTCAGGTACAAATAATTTTGACATTTCAGAATGGTCGGCGAATTGAGAATTGGCTGGAAGTCTTCCGCTACAATTCGGATATCAAATGGTCTGATGACGTTCCAAATGCCAATGTTGCCGTCGCGCCAAAGGTACGTAATGGATTCCAGTTCGACGATATGATCGGATTGTACGTGGAATCCCCAGCGACCTTTACGCTAGTCCAAATTATGCGGACCGTCGGGCCCAAATATGGACGCATTTGGGCCCAATGAGTAATGTTTTATTGGCATTCCGAGCGTAGTCGACGCTGCACTTCTGACCAGCTGAAATAACGTAATCTATGATGTTATTCATGATTTCCAATTGTGTTTTTAAGCATTGAGGTTCCACTTGTTTCCTTCGATGTAAAACGGTTTGGCTGAATTTAGCCATGAACTTCAAAATTTTCGTTTTTAACATTTCGATAGTTTTTGTCATATTTTTGAGGAAAACTAAAAATTGAACACTCTACATATAGCTAAAAAACTGAATTTCTTCCTCGATCATTTCATCTACACTGACATTTTTAGTTGTCTGAGTTGAATTTTTACAATTTATTACCCAAAAACTGCTGCACACTATAATCATCTCGGTTGGGATGCCATCGTACTTCTTTATGTTCCAAAGCATACGATCCTCCGCGAATGTACAATCGATCGAAAACGCGGTACGGTTTTGATTGAAAATAACGCTCAATAAAATTCTTGAGCTGACGGCAAACGATCGAGAATCGTTCCAATTGGTCTCGGTTCAAATATCGAAGAACATTGAGAACGAACGGCGGCAAAGGTTTCGAGTTGGACATTGTTTGAGTTGAGTAGGCTTGAGTAGAGCAGAGTCTCAAATCTGAAGACTACTGAATAATTAATAACTATATCCAGGGATTCTCACTGCTCTGATTGAAAATTGAAAATGTATATTTTGTCTACATGTAACAGCACACTCAATTTCAACTCTCAGTCCCGTACCGAGAAAAAAATTCGGTAGTGGTTGGGATTTCAGGGGGTTGAGAAGTGATAAAAACACATTCTTAGGGGTGCATTTTTCAAAATTTTCTCGAAAAATTTGAAAACCATTGGGAGTACCTTATGGTTTTTTTAGCTTACGAATTTCGGGGTGCGGGGGTTACAACCCCCTAAGCCCGATAATAATAAATAATGTCCGAGATACAGTAAAAATGTGCAACAGAGAAAAAGTGGCAAAATTTACCCGAATTCGTATATTGCTGCAATGTGTCGAGGCGCTGTTGCAAATTGCGAATTTCATTCTTTAGTCGATTATTTTCTTCTTCGACATTTTTAATTCTTGCGCTATATTGTTTCAATACGCCTTCTCGATTAACCAATTCAGATTGTTGTTCTACAGCCATTGTCAATGTTTCTTCAAAGTTATTCTCGCAATCTAAATTATTTCAAATATTTTTAGCATAATTTACAGTCGAGTCTCGAAATAACGCGTCTCGGAGCAACGTGGATTTTGTCCGATCCTTTCATCCGCGTCATTCCGAGACTCTACTGTTATTATTAAACTCCTATCAAGAATGGACTTTGTGCAGGTGCCTATGCTTGTCTAAAGAGAGATAAGAGGTAAAACTACAGTGTGGCCCATAAAAAAGGACCTCAGTTCAGGCTATTGTATTTCACTAGTGGCGGTGGGAAATCGGCGCCGTATAATCGAAACATACACACATAACAATATACACACATAACAATATATACACACCAATACACATATACAGCGCCACCGGGGTGGAATCCCGCCCTACGGGCGGGATGGGGGCTCGCTCGACGAATCCTCGCTCGCCCCGAGCAACCTATAAAACGATTCAGCCCCATATCAGTATGCAATCATGTGACATGACTCATAAGTTCCAAAAATTTCAATCCCGGGAAAAATCTATTGACATTTCCCCTAGGAAGTGGGCCCCGCTCTACAATATTCCCTGAGTACCAACCCTTCTTTACCATAAAAAAATTTTGGGTGACATGACATCACGTGACATGAGTCATAAATTAAAAAACTTCCAATCACGTGACAAAACTAATAACTTTTCCCCTAGGAAGTACCAACCCTAATAAACAAACTAATAAACTTTTCCCCTAGGAAGTACCAACCCTTCTTTACCATAAAAAAATTTTGGGTGACATGACATCACGTGAGTCATAAATCAAAAAACTTCCAATCACATGACAAAACTAATAACTTTTCCCCTAGGAAGTACCAACCCTAATAACAAAACTAATAACTTTTCCCCTAGGAAGTACCAACCCTAATAACAAAACTAATAACTTTTCCCCTAGGAAGTACCAACCCTTCTTTACCATAAAAAAATTTTGGGTGACATGACATCACGTGAGTCATAAATCAAAAAACTTCCAATCACATGACAAAACTAATAACTTTTACCCTAGGAAGTACCAACCCTAATAACAAAACTAATAACTTTTCCCCTAGGAAGTACCAACCCTTCTTTACCATAAAAAAATTTTGGGTGACATGACATCACGTGAGTCATAAATCAAAAAACTTCCAATCACATGACAAAACTAATAACTTTTACCCTAGGAAGTACCACCCTAATAACAAAACTAATAACTTTTCCCCTAGGAAGTACCAACCCTTCTTTACCATAAAAAAATTTTGGGTGACATGACATCACGTGACATGAGTCATAAATCAAAAAACTTCCAATCACATGACAAAACTAATAACTTTTCCCCTAGGAAGTACCAACCCTAATAACAAAACTAATAACTTTTCCCCTAGGAAGTACCAACCCTTCTTTACCATAAAAAAATTTTTGGGTGACATGACATCACGTGATCATAAATCAAAAACTTCCAATCACATGACAAAACTAATAACTTTTCCCCTAGGAAGTACCAACCCTAATAACAAAACTAATAACTTTTCCCCTAGGAAGTACCAACCCTTCTTTACCATAAAAAAATTTTGGGTGACATGACATCACGTGAGTCATAAATCAAAAAACTTCCAATCACATGACAAAACTAATAACTTTTCCCCTAGGAAGTGGACTCCGCTCTACAATATTCCCTGAGTACCAACCCTTCTTTACTATAAAAAAATTTTGGGTGACATGACATCACGTGACATGAGTCATAAATCAAAAAACTTCCAATCACATGACAAAACTAATAACTTTTCCCCTAGGAAGTGGACCCCGCTCTACAATATTCCCTGAGTACCAACCCTCACCTACGGTACCTCAGGTGACATGACATCACGTGACTTGACAAAAAATGACTCATTACCCCCCTTACACTCAGGAAGGGAATTTTTTACCGTAAGCACTTCTGAGTTATCTCGCCAAAATAAGGGGGGTTTCCATAAACAAAAAAATCACGAAGTTGGGTCCATCAATTGTTGGTAACGCAGCGACATACACACAGCCTGATTGTATTAGGGGTATTTCAAGCTTAGTAGCAGTTTTTAAGATATTAGCTACTTTTATGCGTCGCTCATATCTATGAAATACAATACAATGAACTGAGGCCCTTTTTTGGCTCAGCCTTTACTACTCCTAGAGGTAAAACAGCTTAACTCAAACATCCAAAAGATATCTATATTTTTAATCCGAATATACTAGATTTTTCTCAATGCAATTCTTTTACCATAAATACATAAATGAACATTTTTCTAATTTCCCTGAAATTTTATCGGATGAAAGTTGAGCCAAAAACGCTACCTTTGAGGTCCGCTTTCAGCATTTCGTTCTCCTCTTCGAGTTTCGTGTTTCTCTCTTTCAACTCCGAGATTTGCGATCTGAAACAAGGACAACAAAACATTTTATTGGAATTGGAGGATCACTCACGAATTATCTTTCATTTCACGATCGTAGTCACTTTTCAACTCTTCCACCATTTCATGGAGTTTTGCAAATTTATTCGCGTTTGCTTCATTCTCGCTTGCCATTTGATTCAATGTCTGTTGAGATTCGAATGAGTTTTGGTCCTGAAAAGAAAACACGATAGAAATACATTTTACCCTCGGAGGGCTGGCCGGACCAAGTGTGCAGTTGAATACGACTTTTTGTCCTCTATAAGAATATGGCAGAAGAAAAATTTCGGTAATGGGAAATTTTGAAATCCCGGGCTGATTTCGAAATCACCTTTTTCGACAGAAAATGCTCGAAGTGGTCGGCTTTCAGAGGCGATATCTATTTTTTCACGCATTACACACTATCGGTGTTATATACCGGCACGAAAATTGAGATTTGGCGGGAAATTCAAAATTTAGACATTTTTCAAACTCCAGGTAGCCGCACTAAAATGGCCAAAATTTTTTGATATAGCCACTTACACTATTGCGGGATAAAGTAGTAGAGAAAAAAGTTGCGGAAAAAAGTGGTAGAGATGTATCATTCAAGTTGACAACGAATGTTTCAGATCTCTCAAATTGGAGAAGCTTAATAGGAAAATTGGTTAAATCGACATTAGGATAGCTTGGCAGAGACGAAAAAATAATGGGTCGAAAAATTGGTTAACTGATAATTATGATGAGAACACTTTGATAAAATTGGTTGGAGAAGTATCATCAACCATCAAAAGTTCTTATATATCTCGCTTTTGATGTATTGGTCCTTGGAAACATCAAAAGTATTTCTCAGGGATTAAGAAATATCATCGAATTGTAAAGCGCTGAATGGGAAAGGACTATTGATGATTTCCAGGACCAATCCAGCAATTCGCATCCGATGACACAATGTTCCCATTCAGCGCTTTACCATTCGATGACATTTCTTAATCTCTGAGAAATACTTTTGATGTTTTTCTGGATGCTAATTGATGGATTGGTCCTGGAAATCATCAAAAGTACATTTCAAAGATTAGACTGAAAAATGATATCAGAAAAGCGACGGATGGGAAATGTGGTTGAAATGAAAAACAAAAAATAAATAAAAAGAAAAGAATACTTGTGAGTTTCCCAATTGGTTGTGTTCATTGGATCCTTTGGAGAGTATTCATTAGAAAGAATCTATTGCTGGGTTTGGGCAATTTTTTGTACATTTAAGCTTCAAGTTTGGTCTTGAAATGATACTTGGACCTCGGCAGGTTTAGACGTAAGCTTTAAGCTTAGATTTATAGTTAGGCTTACGCGTAACCTGAATATAGTCGAATTCGGTAAGCCGAGGTCCAATGATCATTTTAAGACCAAACATAAAGCTTAAGCTCAAGTGTAGGAAGAGTTTATAATGGGCGAGCTGCTTCCACTAACCAAAAATTATTATCCAAGTGATAGGCGCGCAAAAGAACACTTGGGAGTTAAGTTTTTGAGGTCGGACCACACATGTCGAAGTTAAGGGCTCTAAGAGCGTGAAAAAGTGGAATTTTTTGAAGGAAAGCGTTTCCCGGCGAGTCAATTAAAAAGTGCGGCCATTAAAATCCGGTTTAATTACCCATTTTTCGGTTTAATACTTATAAGATGTGCAGGGGTCAAAAGAGTTATAGTGTGTGGGACACGAAAAGACAACGCAACATGTTAGAGCGCAGAGAATGTCTGTGTCTGCCCGGTTATTTCCCACGAACAAGCCGTCCCACACTTTTCAGACATGAACCATAGTGTAGTGAAATGTCATGGAACCGGTATTCCGGTGGAGCGTAAATAAACTCACAAAGCCAAAATCTGACACAAAAGGTAAGAAACATGACACAAAAATGATTTAGAAACTAGAATATATCATTCAAGTTGACAATTACTGAATTTGGAAACAGCCAACAAAGACTGTTGTGAGAACAAATGAAAGGAATGAAACGATGAAATGCCATTTCAAAGTCCAATGTGGCAGAAAATGAAAAGAACACATTCAAAATGGGACAAAGATTTGTCGCATTGGTCAAAGTCCAATTTGCCACATCAAAAGTTCTTGTATTTCTCACTTTTGATGGATTGGCCTGGGAACCATCAAAAGTACGTTTCAGAGATTAAGAAATGTCATCGGCTTGGAAAACGCTGAATGGGAACATTGTGGCATCGGATGGGAATTGATGGATTGGTCCTTCGACACATCAAAACTACTTTTCGGAGATTAAGAAATGAATGGGACCTTGGTAAAACGATATGAAGATCGACATTGGTCAAAGTCCAATTTGCCACAAGGAATCATAAACATAACACAAAAAAACTGATAGAGCAATAGATGACATTTCTTAATTTCCGAAATGTACTTTTGATGTTTCTCAGGACCAATACTTCAATTCCCATCCGATGGCACAATGTTCCCATTCAGTGTTTAATCTCTGGAAAACTCGTTTGATGGTTGCAAGGACCAGTCCATCAAAGGTGAGAAATATAGGTACTTTCGATGGATGATGATATAAAATATTTCTTAGTAAAATTTTTTCAAAGTGTTCTCCTCAAAAAAGTGTTCTCCTCATAACTGTCATACCGACCAAAGATGTCATTCTTGCTAGTCTGATTTTGGATCATGGTGAATAAACACACGTGCCATAACATGACTATGGCTGTAGATATGGATATGCCTTGATTTTTATCTAATAACATTGCAACAGCATTATTTTCTTACTTTGTAATAGCATTTTTACAAGCGCCTACGGCGCTTGTAAAAAAGCGGGAAACTGTATAAATATTATAGCTATTATCTAGCAAAAGCACCGCCGCTATCGCGGCGTCCCACGACGAAAAAAAATTTTTTGTCTATAAAATGGTCTAAAAAATTTTGTCTATATTTTGTCTAAATTTTTTGAAAATCTGTATCAGCACATCCGTACGAACATTTTAAGCTATCACTTGCCCGGAAATGAGCAGTGGAAGGGGTCTAAACGACAGTCCAGACACGCAGGGACGGACGGACGGACACTGGCTTCTTAGTAAAGTAACATATGATGCTCTTAATTTCCTTAGCATAAACGATTATAAAAATTTAATACTACACAAACCTGTGTTCATTTATAATTGTACAACAGTGTAACCAACGCACTAATAGGTAGTGGGAAGTGAGAATAATGCGAACGTAAGATGACAAATACAAACACACGTGCGAATTTAACATGTGAGAATTGTGCGAGTTCAAGATTCTTTACAGCTTACATACGAGCTCGTATACGTGAAAAATGTTGTGCACCCAGTATTTTTATAGTTCATTTATAGTTCAGCAAAATTCAATGGCCGCTTATTCGCAAATAAGCTTCACACCGTTTTATCTCAAACATGCTGCCGCAGAATAAACATATAGACATTTTCGCTTGGCATGACTTATGTGTAATCCGATATAACGGAGTGTTTTGTAAGAAAAGCGCATGAGTTATATTTTATAGAAATGTTTTTTGGTTATATGATAGCAACAGTAAAGTATGCTTGAATAAAAAATACGTTAAGTCGTACTGCTAGTATCATATACATGGGCGAGTTTTG
Source organism: Ditylenchus destructor (assembly GCA_022814885.1). Classification (NCBI taxonomy): domain Eukaryota; kingdom Metazoa; phylum Nematoda; class Chromadorea; order Rhabditida; family Anguinidae; genus Ditylenchus; species Ditylenchus destructor. The sequence continues at coordinate 155,095 of JAKKPZ010000129.1, read as the reverse complement.
TTAAATATTTTGCCCAGAATATAAAACAAGTTGTATTTTTTATATTTTCGCGTAATCGCAAATAATCTTAATAACATTTGCCGCTTTTATCTAAAACAGCGCAGAATGAATATGGCATTTCATCATGTAATTGAAATCGAGTCGTAGTGTTGTCATTAACTCCGGCAAGAAATTGTTTGCAACATTCATACAAGATGGCCATCGCGCTGTATCAATACCTTGAAAAGTACAATACATTGTCGCTTCGGCTAAAACAATGCCGACCAGTGCAGCCGCATAATAATTTTCATGAATTATTCCTGAAACATTTTGGCTTGGCATAACTTATCTGTAGTCCGATATAGCGCAGTGTTTTGTCTGATGATTAATATTTTTATTTGATGGAAACGTTCTTTAGTTAGACATATGATAGCACTAGTAAAGTATGATTGAGTAAAAAATACGTTAAGTCGTACTGCTATTGGGTATTTTTTATATAAGTTCTGTCACCCCTCGAACTCCTGTTTTTTGGCGCGATATTGCAATTCTGAGCGCAGTTTTCTTAGGAAACCATGTTGGAAATATAGGGGTAGGAAAGGGAAGTTTGTATCCAAAGTGTCAGGCCAAAAAATACATTTTTTGTCAAAAGAAGAGGCTTTTTATGTCGTCGGGAGAACGTTCCGCAAAGTTTTTGGTAAACGATCCATATGATGGAATGTCTTTGCATCCGGGGTTTTCGGATGTGCTGATTCCAAATCTGTAATCAGATTTAAGGCCGAGTTTCAAATTTTTGGCATTTTTGGCGTTCTGCCAATATGCCCTTTTTCGTAATAAATTGCCAAAAAATGACGTTTTTGGCCCGATATTAAAAAACCAATGGCAGATTTGGAATCAGTGAAAAAAGTTACACTAGAAACGCTATTTGCAGGAAAAAATCCTATAAATTCCGAAAAATCGAATTTTTTAGCATGTCGGCCCAAAAATTCGATTGCATGGTTTCCTAAGAAAACTGCGCTCAGAATTGCGATATCACGCCAAAAAACATGAGTTCGAGGGGGTGACAGGACTTGTGAAAATACCGGCGTCAATAACACTCTACACTACTCCTTTTTACAAAATATGTAAATAAACATACGCATACGTAAAATTTTTACGTTTCCCTGCTCTTATACATCAAACTATCTCTTTGTTATATTTAACTAACAACCGAGTAAACAATCATCGGCTTACGTGTTCGCATGTACCGCTATATAGAATGTTGCTATTTCAGGCCACAATTCGTCTCAAATTCTGGAAAAACTTTTTTAATAAGTAATGATACGTTTCATGATCATCAAAGTACCATTTTGACGTGCGAATCTAGATACGGAAATATGGAATATCTTAGGTATATAAAAATTAGCGTTTAAACTGCCAATAACATGCCTCGTGCAGTAACACACTTTCATTTTATCATGCAGAAATTTCAATTAAATATACTTGAACAATTAATATGAAACATTTGAATGGAAGGTTTGAAAGTCAGGAATGTTACAACTTTTAAAATGTCATCATTTACGACCATTTATAACCAAATTCGTATAATTTCATGTCATAGACACAATCCTTCGTTGTCTGATCCTCGCGTGATAGCAATCTGTTCTGACGGTTATTCGGTGATTAATTTCTGATATTTTTAGTCAGCAGAGTTTTGGTATTCTTCTATAATTATGCAATTTGTGTTTTTCAATATAATAGAGCAAATTTTAAATACAGTTGAAAACGAATTGAGAGCACAATGGCCAAAACTGGATAGAAGGGAACTTTCAGTTTGGGGTGAAAAGGCAGAAAATAGAATGATGCAGACAGTGTAATCACCATGACGAAATGAACTGCACCCCGCTTAGGGCCGCACTGAGAGGAGCGTTAGAGGAAAAGTGCGGCCCTAAGCGGGGTTCGACTGTATATTATTGACGCAATTCTGGAACTTTCTATTGAAACTATGTTTACAGCCATGCTCTACAATGTGGTAATAGAGATTAATGCCAATGAAACGATTTTTGTTTCAAAACCTCAAAATATTGGGTGCGTGTATAAATATGGAACGCACTGTAGTGTTCTTATGATGGAACGAGGATCATTTAATTTTCATTCATCATTTAAAAAAATCATTAGACGATATAATCAGTCAACAAGCGGATGGTCAAATGGATTACAATATTGAGTAATCGTTATTTGTTTCCATGCTAAAGATACAGTTGTACTTCTTTGGCCTCTTGTGCAAATTTGTTGGTAAATAAACGGCCGATTACCAAATTGTCTTCTACGCAATGACCAAAGAATATTTTTTCTATTGGTCGATATTTAAATTAGCGGCTACACCACCAATAACATGACATGGTAATAGCATGAAATAGTACTACCGTAAATCCTCCAATAAGTCCCCCCTCAATTAAGTCCCCCCCAAATAAGTCCCCCCCTAGACCCCCAACGAAAAAATAAGTCCCCCCCCAAATAAGTCCCCCCTAAAATGGGTATTTTTCCAAATTTCAAATTTTTGGCGCGATTTCAAATTTTTTGGCGCAAATTTGAATTTTTATTCTAAATTTTGCTATTTTTTACAAAATTTTGTCAAAAAATTGAAAAATTTGCTAAAAATTGGCGAAAAATCGATCAAAATTCAAATTTTTGGCCAAAATTTTTCGGCGCCAATTCAAAATTGGTTAGAATTTTCAAAAATTTTCCCAAATTTTGCCAAAAAGTCCCAAAAATTTTCGGGCCGCGCCTTCGGCGCGGCCACGAAAATATAAGTCCCCCTCAAATAAGTCCCCCCTAGACCCCCTACGAAACAATAAGTCCCCCGGGGGACTTATTAGAGGATTTACGGTATGTGAAAAAGTATCATTTCTGGATTCTGCCAGTTGTTGTTGTTATTGTTGCCATAATTGTTTCGTTTTTAGATAAAAATTTGATTTTGGGATTATTGTATATTGAATCGTGTTTTTAACATGGACGGGTTCTGAAATATTGTAATCTGCTCGTTGTTAATTTACCGACAAAATGTGTTTGCTTTTTTGGCGATAGATTTGCAATAAAATTTTAATTATTATATATAAAATGGTGAACATAGTTGAACTTAAAGTTGTACCCATCAACTTATAATTATGCATTACAATTAAAGAATCACTGTAGACATTCAAAACAAGTTTTCTTAACCCTTGGATAATCACAACAACGAACTCGAGAATTGTGAGTGCGATTTTGGGTCATGGTGAGTGGAACACACGTGTCATAACATGCCTATTGTTGCAAACAGGGGCACATTTTGATTGTTATCTAATAACATTGGAACAGCATTATTTATTTTGTAATAGCATATGATGCTCTAAATTGCCGGAGCCATAGACAAAAGGCAGAATGTCTGCATTACCATTAGCATTCCTTTTGGTGAGCTGTCTTTATCAAAATAATGATGTCTGCCATTGTTTATTTCTCTTTTCTATGCGATCTATTTACAGACACACTCTTTGTATGAATAATGAACACTCATTCGTTTCTTTCTTTTTGTAAAGTCTTTAGCAAATCAAAGACGTATCCGATCGGATACACTAGGCAATGAAGGGTTAATTACAGGTATTACGGTAAGGCAATTATTAATAGTGGTTGATTTTGACAGCATTAAAACACATTTATTTTGATAGAGATCAATTTTCCTGAATGATGTGACTGACATTTTAAAATTGTGCGTTTGTATCGCAGACTATAAATTGATGATTATGCGGGGCTGTACCACCTCCCTGAATAAGGATGGGTGGAGGCTCTAGGCATAGCTACCTCGGTGTAAAACCTTTTTAATGTACTGTTTCTGCAGGCCTGTCTACTAGTGATCATAATTCTATTCTTTTTCGATTAAACTGCGCTTCTCCACAACCGGAAGTAGCTATGGCGCGAAATTTTTCCAAAACAGCACTAGAAAACATAGACACGTCACTGTCTGGAATAAATTGGTCCGATTTACTAACCCACTCTTTCACCATTACTAACAAATATGATTTATTCGTTTCGCTCATTCAAAAAGCCCTAGACAGCACTATCCCCTTAGAAAAAGTCAACACGTCACCATTGCCTCACTACCCAGCACACATTAAAGAAGCTATTCGGAAAAAGCTAACCATTTGGAAAAGACTTAGGTACCAACCCGAAAAATACAAAGAGGAATATAAAACGATTTGTAATGAAGTCAAATCCAAAATACAGATATTTCAAAACGAGAAAGAAAAATACCTGATCTCTAAAGGAACGAAATCTATCTATAAGTTTGTTAACAGATTTACTAAAAACAAAACCAAATTGCCAGTTTTAATTTTCGAAAATGCATTACATTTTGACGACCGAGAAAAATGCGAAATTCTAGCTAACATTTTTTCAAAATCATTTACACTTCCGCAAAACATGGAATTACCGACTTTTGAACCTCTTACCAGCTATTCTCTCGAAAATATATATTTTACGGTTTCCGATGTGTCTATTGGGTCATCCACTTCGGAATGTCCCTTTTGATTTCAAATGGCGGTTTGAATTCGCGCCTTTTTGCATCTTCTCTGCTCAAACGTTATATGTTATTTTTCTATTACTCATTGCATTCCAAAGTACTTTCATGATGTTTTTGTAGACAAATAGTGTTTTTCTGTTAGTTTTTTAGACAAATAATGCATTCTTGAGAGTTTTATAGACAAATAGCATGAAATTTAATAATAAATCATCAAAAAAAAGCATGAACAACGATAAATTTTATTTGTAATCTACATAATTTCCATTATTATCGACTACTGCCTTCCATCTACGAGGCAAATCTTCTATTCCTCTACGCCAAAAGTTTGCTTCTTGGTCTTTTTCATTTATCCAGTTGAAAATGTCCATAGCTAGATCGTGCCATTCGGCATATGACTTCCCGCGCATAAAATTTTTCTGCGATCTATTGACGTGGTAGTCTGTGGGTGCTTCTTGAGGAGACAAGGCAGGATGAGGCATCAGCTCCCATCCGAAGTCATTTAGGAGAGGTAGCACAGATTTTTTAGAATGTGGGCTTGCGTTGTCGTGATGAAATAGCACATTGGTTGCCTTGTTTGGTCGGCGCTTTATGACTGCGGATTGCAATCGACGCAATTGTTCCAGGTAAACCACCGAATTTATGGCATGTTATTTTCCTCCGCAATGCTTTCAGTATCAGAGAAGTCGGTTTCAATGTCAATGTTAAAGGAGTCAGGCTCTAAGTCGATGGATCTGCGAGCCTTAAACTTGAAAATAAAATAAATACAACAAAAATCTTCCTCTTGCATGCCCATCACAAATAAACAAAAATTTATGTACGGACTTTGGACCGTTTCCGGTGTAACACGAAAGTTTTAACCGGAAGTTGTTTAACATGCAAGACGAGAAACAGAATGACGCTAAATTTTTGATAATTGATGGAGTCAAAAAATTGCAAGTCTTTCTCTTGCATGCCCATCACAAATAAACAACAATTTATGTACGGACTTTGGACCGTTTCCGATGCAACTTAAAAGTTACACAGGAAGTTGTTTAACATGCAAGACAACAAACAAGACAATGTAAGACAACAATGCAAGAGCAAAATTTAAAATAACGTACGGTTTTCGTCACAATTACGAGCTCGTCCACTTCTTCATCCGCAACATTTAAGCTTTGCTTTCGACTTCGGCTCATAGCTGAAATAAATGAAATATCAATCATGGAACCTATAAAACAAAAAATACCTGTTTGTGAATGGTCGACAATTGAATATACAAACGATTAAGGTCCTTGAAACGTGAAGTGAGCAGAAAATGTCGTTGTTCGTGGTCTAAAATTTCATAAATAATACGGAAATATATAAAAATACGCGAGGAATGCATGAAAATTCAGTCAAATACTTTCAAAAATATCAAGAATGCACTTTGGAATGCAATGAGTAATAGAAAAATAACATATAACGTTTGAGCAGAGAAGATGCAAAAAGGCGCGAATTCAAACCGCCATTTGAAATCAAAAGGGACATTCTGAAGTGGATGACCCAATAAATTGCTAAAAGCTCTTCCAGCTCGAAACTCAAACACACCCGACCTTATCCCAGCAATTTTACTCAAAAATTGTCACCAAAATCTTGCTCCTATAGTTACAGAATTTTTCAGAACATCCATAGACTCTGGTGAAATTCCCGACTTATGGAAGAAATCTTTTGTAATCCCAGTCCCAAAAAAGGGAAATTCTAGTGATCCCAACAACTATAGGCCAATTTCCTTGACATGTATACTAAGCAGAACTCTTGAAAGAATTATAGCAGAACAAATTTTTGAGTTTCTCTTTATGCATAACTTAATTAGCCCGTCGCAATTTGGTTTTATAAGAAATCGCTCAACTACCACCCAACTTTTGGTTTGTTTAGAAAAATGGTTCCAAAGTCTTAATGCAGGTGATTGTTTTGATTGTATCTACATAGACTTCCTCAAAGCTTTTGATTCCGTGTACATTCCCGCACTAACTAAGAAACTATTTGCAATCGGAATCAGGGGAAAACTTCTTAAATGGATCGAAAGCTTTTTAACAAATCGAACTTTTCAAGTTAAAATCAATGACAGCTTCTCCGAAGAAAAACCTGTACTCTCAGGTGTTCCCCAGGGTAGTGTGCTAGGCCCACTTCTTTTCCTTATTTTTATTAACGATCTCCCCTCCTTTTGTGCTGCACCAAATGTTGACCCATTCCTTTTTGCTGACGATGCGAAACTGTCCTCCACATTTAGTGCAAAAAAGGAACCTTTGGAAAATCATCTTCCACTTTCCCTTGAAAAAGCATGCCAATGGTCCTCCCAATGGAAAATCAAAATCAACCCCACCAAATCGAAAATTTTACATGGCGGCAAAAACAATCCAAAAAGAAAATACTCAATTAATGACAATGAAATACCAGAGGTTGAAACCATCAGAGACTTAGGAGTTGAAGTAGACACTAAATTACAGTTCAAAGTTCATATAAGTAAAATAATTAAAAATGCGTATTTCAGGGCCCACCAAATTTTAAGAGTACTAAAAACTAATGATTTAGCTACTTGGAGACTAGCCTACATTAGCTATGTTAGACCACTATTAGAATATGCATCTGAAACTTGGAACCCAAGTCTCATAGGCGAAAAAACGCGGATTGAAAAAGTACAAAAATTCTGTACTAGAAGAATACTTAAAAAATGCCACCTCCCATACTGTCAGTATCCAAAACGACTTAAAATATTAGATCTCCAATCGCTTGAATCCAGACGTCTAATTTCCGATCTCATTATGGTATACAAAATTATCCATCACAAGGTTCCGTTAGATCCAAAATCTTTCTTCAATTTTCCCTGCTAGACCGTCACTAAGAAGACATGAATTCCAAATCAAACCCAAATATATAGGTACTAAAAAACAAAACTCTTTTTCCACTAGAATAATCAACTTCTGGAATGATCTTGATCAAGAGACAGTTAATACCAAAAACCTATCAGTTTATAAAGGAAAACTTATCGGAAACCTTAAAAACCTACAGGCAAAAAATCGGCTTTCAAATCTTATTTTTCCTCTATAACATTGTTACATTGCATGTACTGGAATTATATTGATTGAGTTATACTGTTAATCCATTATTCAGGCAGAATCTCATATTTTATCACCATTATGTATTACCATTTTCTTGTATTGTAACCGAATGGCACTATATTAGTGTTCTTTGTTGTGAACCTTTAGTGCATTATGTGAAAGAATAAAGAATAAATAGATGGTAATGGATTCCAACGACGAAACAGTCGATTTTTGAGTCCTTGGAAGATTCCATTTTCGGCATTCTAGGACATAGTGGAATAAACATTAATGTTAGAGATGCTTGCAGAGTACTAAAATAGTAATGCATTATTTCTTGAGCAGCATTCATATTATACTTAAGCATATACGAACATATCGACAAAAGTTTAGTTTGAAAAATGAAACGTTAAAACCGGGCTACAACTAGGCTTATAGCCAAAAAGTTTAGGGATAGAGGAATTTCTGGATTGAATGCTAGAAAAGTTTGGTCGACAAATTCGTCTCTATAGGCGCTGCCCAATTTTCAATACATTTCCCAAAATTTAACCTTCTTGTCTTTGATTCAAATTTTAGATTAGGGTTGTTTGGACTATGAAGTGGTCATTTCTCCTCAATGTTTTCGGTTAAAATTTTGAAATTTGGGCTCGAATTTGAATTTTGTCTAAAAACTTTGCTAATTTTGATTAAACATTTTTCAAATTTTTACAAAATTTAACAAAAATTGGTCAAAGATAGCAAATTATTGAAAAAATTCAAATACGGCAAAATTTTTGAAATAATCCGGAACTCACTTATCCGGTATATTGGCCAGACCCGTTTACCCGTACCGGATAAACGAGGGTCGACTGTATCAGAATATCGATTTGTGGCTTATACTCAATGGCTTAAGTAGTTAGTGAGTAAGGTTAGACACGAAGGTTAGAAGTAAACTGCGAAATAATATCAAAAGCAGGGATGTTATAGACTCGGCTCCAAAAATAAGAACATTTGCCCCAAAAACTAAGATTTCGGGGTCAAAAATAAGAACATTTTTATAATTTTTTCAAACCATAGGGTCGCCCTATGGTTTTTTAAGTTTTTAGGAAAAGTAGCTTATATTTCAAAAATTCGTATTTGAAAATGGAATGCGCGCGAAAAATTGGCATTTTGGTGCATTTGAAATTGGATATTGCGTGAAATAAGGACAAAATAAGAACATTGGCCAAAAATAAGAACAAATCTCAGAAATAAGAACATTTTATTTTTCTAAGGTTTGGACCAGGGGTGGGCGACTCGAAACTCGCGAGTCGCGGTATTTTTGGCAGCTCGAAACTCGAAAATGAGGCAAAAAACCGAGTTTCGAGCCAGACACCCCTAAGAATGCACTTGGTCGGCCGTGCCCGAGAGGGCGCGGCCGGAGAAAATTTTTGGAAATTTTTAGTGAACATCCAACTTTTTCACGCAAAATTTTTGCCTGCGGCGCTATTTCGATACCATTTTTCTTCATGTATTTTTTAATATAATGCAAATTTTTATAGTCAAACCGATTTGTAAAACCTATCCACTCTTGCCTAAATAAGATGCATTTTATAAAATGCTAGAGTACAAGTTAATTGCAAACAAAATATGAAAGAAAATACAGAGGAAAATACGAAAGAGTTTGTTAACATTAGGAGTTAAGTCTTGCTGTTTCGACTCTAAAATCAATACAGCAAGACACGAAACGTGTGTTGTAAGGTCGAGTCTCATCAGTTGATGTCCTTACAACTTATCGAAGCAGAGTATCTCTTAAGGGGGTAGGCAGGGAGAAATGACAAAGAGAAGTTAAATTGAAAGTGTAAATTTAGGAGAAAGAAATTTTGAGACAAAAAATTTTTTGGTAAAACCAATGCGTATTTGAGTAAAGTGATTTCGTTGAGTTGAATTTCATTTTGTTCAAAATTGTTTCGTTATCACAATTTTAGTCTTACTATGCATAAAATAATTTTGCCCCAATTTTAACTAAGTAGTGAAAATTTGGTGTTAAAAGAAAGAAAAGTAATCGGGGCGGCCGTATTTGAATCCTAAGGTTATGTAAAAAATAGAAACGGACAGATATTTAGTAGGTAGAGGTCACCAACCATAATGGTACACTAATAGAAAATAGACCTGGTGTAAGACAGTGCCCGGAACTATCATACCAAAAATATGTAGGGGAGCCCGTAAACCGATCTAGTGTTTTTAAACTGGGTTTGGTCTAAAGACTATAAAAAAGTTTCCGTTATATATTAATCTAATTTAGTTGAAACGTGTTCACTTGAAATGGTAGTAAGATGATTGGTGTTGGAATACCAAGCACAAGTGCAAGGCGGAACCAACGATAAGCTTGGCCCAATGTTCCCGAAGGAACAAAGGGGTGCCATGAAGGCGTAAGGGCCCCGAGTATCCGAAGATACAAGGGGTTGCCATTGCGGCGTAATTGCTCAATCAAGAGCGAGTTTACAAAATATATAATTTCACATAGAATTTTTAGCCTAGTATGCTTTGCAGAGTGAGCCCAAAAGGCTCTACACTACAAAGTTGAACGAAAAAACGTGTTCTCACAAAAGAGTTCACAAAGCTCTAGGGGAAAGTTAAATAAGATGCATTTTATAAAATGCTAGAGTACAAAGTTGATTGCAAACAAAATATGAAAGAAAATACAGAGGAAAATACGAAAGAGTTTGTTAACATTAGGAGTTAAGTCTTGCTGTTTCGACTCTAAAATCAATACAGCAAGAACCGAAACGTGTGTTGTAAGGTCGAGTCTCATCAGTTGATGTCCTTACAACTTATCATAGCAGAGTTTTTCTTAAGGGAGTAGGCAGGGAGAAATGACAAAGAGAAGTTAAATTGAAAATGTAAATTCAGGCGAAACAGATTTTGAGACAGAAAATTTTTGGTGAAACCAATGCGTATTTGAGTAAAGTGATTTCGTGTCGAGACATGTCACGATTTTGAATTTCATTTTGTTCAAACAATTTTGTTGTCAGATTTAGTCTTACTATGCATTTTCAGCTTTCAAGCGAGCTATTTTTATGGGCTACGAGTGGCCGCCGAAGCATATTTGGCGGATTTTTTCGCAGACACAAACGTGTGTGCCATCCACGCCCACGGTGCGACAAATTGCCGCAAAAAGTTCAAAAATTCATATCTCCTTTTTTTCGCGGAATTTGGCCGAGATTCTTGTAGTATAGGGGTTTTCGGACACGGGGAATCCGAATTTGAGCTTATTTTTAGACTTTTTATAGACAAATTTAGACTAAAACTTAGACGAGAACCAATTTTTGTGCAAAAAAACATGAAATACATCATATATGGGTAATTTTTGCGGGAATCCGAATTTGAGATTATTTTAAGACAATTTTTAGAATAATTATGGACAAAATTTAGATTTTTAGATTTTTGTGTTTTCAAAATTCAGATATCCATATCTTTTTTTTTCGGCGTAATTTGGCCGAGGTTGTTTAGACTCAGGGGTTTGCGCCCACGGAGAATCGAATTTGACCTTATTTTTAGACTTTTTATAGACAAATTTAGACAAAATTTTTCTATATTTGTCTAAATTTGTCTATAATTGCCCATGATACATCATATATGGCTAATTTTTTGCGGGGAATCCGAATTTTTAGTTTATTTTAGACTAAATGTAGACATTTTTAGACTGTCTATAAATTTAGACTAGAAATTTAGTCTAAAAATGTCTATATTTAGTCTAAAATAAACTAAAAATTCGGATTCCCCGCAAAAAATTAGCCATATATGATGTATCATGGGCAATTATAGACAAATTTAGACAAATATAGAAAAATTTTGTCTAAATTTGTCTATAAAAAGTCTAAAAATAAGGTCAAATTCGGATTCTCCGTGGTCGAAAACCCCTGAATCTGAAAAATCTCGGCCAAATAACGCCGAAAAAAAAAGATATGAATATCTGAATTTTGAAAACACAAAAATCTAAAAATCTAAATTTTGTCCATAATTATTCTAAAAATTGTCTTAAAATAATCTCAAATTCGGATTCCCCGCAAAAAATTACCCATATATGATGTATTTCATGTTTTTTTTGCACAAAAATTGGTTCTCGTCTAAGTTTTAGTCTAAATTTGTCTATAAAAAGTCTAAAATAAGGTCAAATTCGGATTCCCCGTGTCCGAAAACCCCTATACTACAAGAATCTCGGCCAAATTCCGCGAAAAAAAGGAGATATGAATTTTTGAACTTTTTGCGGCAATTTGTCGCACCGTGCGCCAAACGAGTCACCATCAAGCCGTGCGATATGCAGCTTGTGAGCCGCATCAGATGCGGAGCTCTTCGCTATAACAGCGCCCCATAATTCAGAATTACTTTGATTAATTCTTATCCTTATAGTAAGTTAAAGCTGTCAGTACGTAACCTGGGATGTACGTAACCTGGGATATCTTATTTGTCACTTCCTGCTTTTTAAGGGATCAAAGATCAATTTTGTCACTTCCTGCTTTTTAAGGGATCAAAGATCAATTCTGTCACTTCCTGCTTTTTTCACCCAAACCTTCATTTTTAGGGGTGCATATTTTGTCACTTCCTGCTTTTTAAGGGATCAAAGATCAATTTTGTCACTTCCTGCTTTTTAAGGGATCAAAGATCAATTCTGTCACTTCCTGCTTTTTTCACCCAAACCTACATTCTTAGGGTGCATATTTTGTCACTTCCTGCTTTTTAAGGGATCAAAGATCAATTTTGTCACTTCCTGCTTTTTTCACCCAAACCTTCATTCTTAGGGGTGCATATTTTGTCACTTCCTGCTTTTTAAGGGATCAAAGATCAATTCTGTCACTTCCTGCTTTTTAAGGGATCAAAGATCAATTCTGTCACTTCCTGCTTTTTAAGGGATCAAAGATCAATTCTGTCACTTCCTGCTTTTTTCACCCCAACCTTCTTTTTTAGGGGTGCATATTTTGTCACTTCCTGCTTTTTAAGGGATCAAAGATCAATTCTGTCACTTCCTGCTTTTTTCACCCCAACCTTCATTCTTAGGGGTGCATATTTTGTCACTTCCTGCTTTTTAAGGGTTCAGAGATCAATCAGTCAGAGACACAAATCAGTCAGAGACACAAGTCAGTCAGAGACACAAATTAGTCAGAGACACAAGTCAGTCAGAGACACAAATTAGTCAGAGACACAAGTCAGTCAGAGACACAAATCAGTCAGAGACACAAGTCAGTCAGAGACACAAATTAGTCAGAGACACAAGTCAGTCAGAGACACAAATTAGTCAGAGACACAAGTCAGTCAGAGACACAAATTAGTCAGAGACACAAATCAGTCAGAGACACAAATTAGTCAGAGACACAAGTCAGTCAGAGACACAAATTAGTCAGAGACACAAGTCAGTCAGACACAAATTAGTCAGAAGAAGCGGCCGAAGGCCGCGACTGTCGACCTCACCCTAACCATATACGCGAGGCGCCGGAGGCGGCGAGCCAGTCCTGTGGTCGGGCGCGGAGCGCCCGACCTTCTCCCTTGGAATGTGAGGGAACTTGGAACATATAGGCATAATGTACACAAAACTTTTAATCGGACTCCCGTAAGGAGTCGGATGAGGGCCGAAGGCCCGAAATAGTCTCATGCTGCTCTACTCCCGAACAACCCTTACTCCCGAACAACCCAATCTGACCGCTGATGGCGGTGGGCATACTGATGGCGGTGCGCGAAGCGATGACGAACCCAATCTCCCGCTGTGCACGCTAACCGCTTCCTAGCGAAGTGAGGGCCGCGAAGCGGCCCCACTTCGCTAGTAGTTCAAATATTTGAATACTTCATCGTTGAACACACATCGTGTCACTATCCATTGCAGCGATATTTGAGGTTCTGAATGAATAAATAGTAATTTTCACCTATATTCAACCGAAATTCTACCAAAATCCATAATTTAACGCATTATATAGAATTTTCTGTCTTTTTCCATCCAAATTTCGACTGAAATTCAAATCGATCTTTTAAGCTACCGTATTTTCTCTAATATAAGCCCCCCCCCTAAATTAGAAGCCCCCTGAAATAGACGCCCCCTGGAGGGGTATTGAAATAATTAAAGCCCCCCCCCTAAAATAGAAGTATATATATGTTTTCAGCTAGTATTTCGTCTGTCTGATATAAATAGACAAAAAATTAGACAGTTTAGCCTATTTATAGCTAATTTTTTAGATTTTTTAACATATTCTTCAATTTTTAAGCTAATTTTAGTCATATGAAGTCAAATTTTACACGTGTTTTCGCAATTTTTTGCTGTTTTCAGCTAGTATTCCGTATGTATAATATTAATTAACAATAATTAGACATTAGTCTATTTTTAGCTAATGTTTTAGATTATTATTATATTATTTTTTAGATTAACTTTGGATTAATTTAGATCTTTTACATGTCAATTTTAACTCTATTTTTTCATGTTGTAGCTTTTTAATGCTATTTTTACCAAGTTTTTAGGGTTCGATCCCCCCCCGGGGATCCCCATCCCCGTTTTTCCCCGTTCCCCGTTTGCCAGGGGGATCCCCGTTCCCCGTGTGCTGTTCCCCGGGGAACGGGGAAAAACGGGGATTGAGAAGAATGCACCCGAAAGGCAGACAAGCACCCTAAGAATGCATCCGGCCGCGCCCGAAAGGGCGCGCCAGTTTTTTCCGATCGCGTCAAAAAAATGCCATTTTTCGGCCAAAAACAGCCAAAAATGGCCATTTTCAGGTATTGTGAAGTTTTTTGCGGTCGCATTAGAAAAAAAGTTTGGAACCGTTCGGTTCCACTCATCGAGTACTACAATCCTATCCAATCATTATTTAAATTAACTTAAATTTTTCAATGAAAATCCCAAAAAATCCCAAAAATACACTAAAAATTGTAGAAAAAATTTATTTAAATGGCTATAAAAATTTCAGTTTCAGGGTACCAATGTCGAAAAATCATCATTTTTATGCGTTATGTGAAAAATAATTGCAGATTCGGAATCAGCGCATTATTGATTATTAATCATTGCGCTGATTAATAACTGTTGCAGTACCTCATATATACAACATTTGTAATTTATCTATGAAAAATATCTATGAAGATCTATAAAATCCCAAAAATAAAAATAATCAACATAGTGAAAACAGTCAAAAAAATAAAAAATTTCACCAAAGAATGAAAATTTATCCGAAATTTGGTCAAAAATGCAAAACAATTCTCATTTTTGACAAAAAATTTGGCGCCAATTCAAAATCCGTTTAATTTTTCAAAAATGTTGTAAAAATTGGCCAAAAATTCGAAAAGTTTGCGAAAATTTTTTCGACCGCGCCGTCGGCGCGGTCCAAATAATTAAACCCCCCTATAATAGAAGCCCCCTGAAATAGACGCCCCCCTAGAGGGGTATTGAAATAATATAAGCCCCGGGGCTTCTATTAGAGAAAATACGGTATTACATATTGATCTTTAGGAAAAGTACGGAAAATATACAGGACCTATCGCGGGCTGTAGCGAATTCCATCTTCGAATATTTAGATTCATAAAAATTTTAGTTCCTAAATTGTGTTTCAATTATTTTTCTTAATGTTACCTAATTTCTTTCTGCCATTGTTGTCACCGTTTAAAATATTTGTTACTTTATTTCTAATTTTTCAAATCATTTAGGCGAATGCATAAAAATTATTATAATTTTTCAGGTTTTTTTTATTAAAAACTCACCTGTCATTCGATTGTTTTTTCTTAGTTTTTGGATCTCTCTGAGGTACAATCTTGGCTTTCGCCTGCTTTTCAGCCAGAGGAGTAGATCGGCACATTTTATTTGTTTCAGCAGTTGGATTTTCTAAAGCCTAATAAATTAAACGATATATTAATCATTGAAAGCAAAAACAAAAAGTACGAAAGGGAATAAGTGTGAGACTGTTCAAACTTTCAACGAGATCGAAAATAGGACAAAAGAAATGTTTATTTCTGAAGCGTTTTCAACAATATAGAGAGAAATATTTATTGAGTGGAGTGAAAAATATTTTAGATGTTGTTCGCGAAATATTGTTTCGCTCATAATCCGAGACAATGTTTGGGACTAGTCATAAAAATTTTCGCAGACACAAACGTGTGTGCCATCCACGCCAAACGAGTCACCATCAAGCCGTGCGATATGCAGCTTGTGAGCCGCATCAGATGCGGAGCTCTTCGCTATAACAGCGCCCCATAATTCAGAATTACTTTGATTAATTCTTATCTTTCATCTGTTGCACCTTTTTTTATAATATAAAAATATGTCTTGAAGTTACACCTCTGAAATTCTATAAAACCTCTAACACAGGCTGCTTTCTTTACTTGCTAACGTACAAAAACGAAAAAGATCGAAATTTCCTCATTTTATCGCATGCGACTGTGACAAACCCAACGCAGTTAAATGCGGTAAATTGGGGGACAAATCTTTACGGCTTACTACTTACGTTGTTTTAAGTTCCCTCACATTCCAAGGGAGAAGGTCGGGCGCACCGCGCCCGACCACAGGACTGGCTCGTCGCCTCCGACACCTCGCAATGTTTATGGGATAAGGGAAAGACAGAAGGGTGAAAGAGATCTTTGACCCCCAAAAAGAGAGAAGGGACAAAGTGGTCTTTGATCCCTTAACAAGACAAAAGTGATAAAGTGATCTTTGATCCCATAAAAAGGCAGAAAGGACAGAGTGATCTTTGATCCCTTAAAAAGACAGAAGGGACAAAAATAAGCAACCCTAGGAATGCAACTTTGGTGAAAAAGACAGAAAGGACAAAATTTTGGTCTACGTTTTGTCTAAATTTGGTACATTTTAGCTAAATTTTGAGCTCAAATTCCGTTTCACCGCAAAAAGTTATCTATCATCTGATCACTCAGAAAATTTTCTGAGTATTTCCCATCTTTCAGGGCATCTGAGTGCTCAGAATCTGATAACTACAGACGTTCTGAGCATCTAAGCGTCTGTGCAAGCTCAGATAAGCTATCGGCCCCAGTTAGAAGCGGAGGTCGGAATGGTCGAAAATGGCATTTTTGGCCTTTTGAGGCATACCGGGTGTCATTTATACGGTTTTCGGGGTCGGGGAACATGAATCCGACAAAATTTGGGGTGGTTGATATAGGTAGAACGAGGTCGGAATGGTCTAAAACGGCATTTTTGATCTTTTGAGCCATATTCGGTGTCATATCCCTAAATATTAAGCGGCATCGTTCTGTATGCCGCGCTCGATGGACGCAATCATCCAGAAATATCCAGCGAACAGATCAGGGCGTGTGATAGCTCAATCGATAGGTCTCGAAAAGTTGGGTCAGGACAAATTGTCAGAACCAACGTGCGTCTGTAGTCTGGGACGCTCAAATGAGACTTAGACTTCGACACCTTTCCGTGGTCAGATCGGGGCGAGTGATAGCTCATTTGGAAGCCCTGGGGCTGCTTATCCCGAATCAGTACCAAAATTTGAATATTTGAATTCGCGCCAAAACGCAAAAGCGTGTTTTTAGGGGTTTAGGCCATAGAAAGTGATGTTTTTTATGTTCCCAATCGATTTTGAGGCAAATCTGGACTTCTTTGCTTTTTACACTTTTCGATTTGGCGCATTTTTGAAAAAATATTTTTGAAAACCACTTTTTGGCCGAAAACGGGATTTTTTGATGCAAGGTGTCTACGGAGCTGATTTTTTTTACCCGGGGTTTCGGATGCGCTGATCACGAATCTGACGTCTGATTCGAGGTTTGTTCTCACAGGGTCGTGTTATTCTCACCAGGTCTCTCACGAGGTCAGGAATTTCCCGGGCAGGATGTTACTTACGGGCGGGATGTTGCTTGGTACAAAACAGTTTTTTCGACTCTAATAAGGCCCCCTATCCCACAGTTTTAAGCCTAGCGCGGCGTAGGCCGCGCCGCTTCCCATTTTATATCGGTTAGTGATCGGGGAACAAGAATCCGACATCACGCGGTTGGGGGTGGCGACGGGGGCTACGGGTTTAATACAGTGTACGTGGACGCCGCGATAGTGGCGGCGGTCTTTCTAGTCCAACTACAAATTTGTAAAACCTTTTTGCACATTTTCACGCGCACTACACCTGTGAACTTGTTGGATGTGTATAAAGGTTTAAATGCAGGGTGCACAATTGCGTGAAAGCGACATCCTTATAATAAGCTGCAGCGGTGAGCCGTCGTCTGGGATGTGGCGTCATCTGCGATTTTTGACAAATGAATTCTTAGAAGTGCTTATCTTTTAAATGCACCTAATTAGGGTAACTTTTTGCAGTGAATTCGAATTTGAGGTCAAAATTTTGCTAAATTTAGGCATAATTCAGACCAGAATTTTTCGAAATGCCATTCTTACCAGTGCTAATTTTGTCTGTCTGTCAGGTTTTTGATCTTTGGTGTCTTATTTTGTCTGTCAATCAGGTTTTTGATCTTCGGTGCCTTATTTGTCTGTCTGTCAAGTTTTTCCAAAATGTTTTGAAGGTCATGCTTATCAGTGATTATGATCTTACCCCACAAACATTGCTAGTCACCGGAGGCGGCGAGCCAGCCCTGTGGTCGGGCGCGGAGCGCGTGACCTTCCTCCTTGGAATGTGAGGGAACTTAGAAGATATAGGCATACATAGACAAAAATTTTAACCAGACTCCCGTAGGGAGTCCCAAGCCGCTAGTTTGAAATATTTTCGTACTCTATGACGGGGATGCAGCAAAGTTTTCGCGATCTGAAGTATGCCCAGGGGTGTTATATGTCCTTATTTCTAAGATTTGTCCTTATTTTGAGGGTCCAAATCTTAGAAAAATAAAATGTCCTTATTTCTAAGATTTGTCCTTATTTTTGGCCAATGTTCTTATTTTGTCCTTATTTCACGCAATATCCAATTTCAAATGGGAATTTTTGAAATAAAAGCAACTTTTCCTAAAAATTTTCGCCTGCGGCGCTATTTTTTCATTCATGCAGAATAAAATATTGGCATTATAGTTTCGGCGCGAATTTTAAAAATTTGAAAAAATGCACCCCTAAGAATGCACTTGGAAAAAATTTTTGCTAAAAAACCATAGGGGGACCCTATGGTTTGAAAAAATTATAAAAATGTCCTTATTTTTGACCCCGAAATCTTAGTTTTTGGGGCAAATGTCCTTATTTTTGGAGCCGAGTCTATAACACCCCTGAGTATGCCCGAGCACGTTTTCGGTTTGCTCTCCCAAACTATATCAGTTTTTTATTGACAAAAACTTTACTCCGTTGGGATCGTAGGCTACACAGTCATAGAGGTTTAGCTAACATTTAATTAACTCAGTTGTAGCATAAAATCCTAATTTAATAATAACATCCATTTTCTATACTCTATTATTCTCTCCTTTGCTACCATTTATCGAAGATGGTTTGTCTGTAAACATAATTTGCAATGCCGCACATGTTTCCTTTGTTGAGCCGTTCGACACCTTTTCTTTTGTAGAACGGTTTGTTTTCCCATTGTGCCGCCATTTTTACGAACCCGTTATAAGCCCAGCCTGTGCCCCATCTGAAATGTAATCATCATAGTAATTAAAGTACATAGGATTTTCAGTATTAACTATGGTCTAGAAAAACTTCAATGTATGGATTTTCTTCATTTTCTGAATCGTATTTTTACAGGGTTCGTTTTGTCGCGTTTTAAATAAAAACGACCAAAGTGCGGTCTTCGGACCAAAATTCGGCGACTTCGCGAAAGAGTAAGCTTACAAGGAACACTCACTTGAAGTCGGAAAACGTGATCGATAGGAATTTACCCCGCCTTGTGGGCATTCGAACGGTACCAGACTTTTTTCCCGATGCACCTTGAATAAAAAGTTATCCTGATACGGAAAATTGGATTTTTACAAGATTTTTTCGCGTTTTCCACCTGGTAGCAAAAATTCTGAAAAAGGCCCTATCTTACCCAACAAATTACGGGGAACACGAATATGACGTTATTTTTGGCATTTTCATAGACAAAAACGCCCGAAAACGGCCTCTGAAATCGGATTTTCTCGCTTTTTCCTTGTAAAAATCCAATTTTCCATATAGGCTAACTTTTTTTTCAAGGCGCATCGGGAAAAAGACTGGTACCGTTCGAATGCCCACAAGCATTACTAATTACCTATGGTAAATTCCTATCCATCACGTTTTCCGGGATCGGCGCGACTTCAAGTGAGTGTTCCTTGTTAGTAATTTATTCCCTCCCTAGGGCTGCGAACGGTCGTCCCTGTATTATAACTGTCATCTCTCCGTTATTTGCGAACCATTTTCGGAAAAATAAATGTGTTAAAGCGTGCAAACCGGATTAAAAATAAACAGCTGTCTTGAATTTTTAAATTTCGGTAAAAACCTCGGAAAATTCGAATTCATACCTAAAAAGGTTCGACATTTTGCTGAAAATATGAAAAATTTTGGACATTATGGAGCTATTCTCAAAAAATTTTCCAAAATTTTTTTAATGAAAGTCTGAACTGATCAAACTCACGAGTTCAATAGCCACCAAAAATCTCCATCAACCGGATCAGTTCCATATCCAATCAGGATCATCATATGCCCAGTTTCTCCCGTTTGCCGCGGCCTGCAAGCAACATCAGCGTACACATGTGATCCATAATGGTTCTTGAAGCTGGGTAAACTTGCATTTATGCCCACTATCAGTGGGCCATATTTGGCCACACCTGTTTTCAAAAAAATTTCTTCCTCTGGACGTTTCTTGAATGGTAACTTTTTTGTTAGTTTTAGAATATCTTGCAGTCTCACGATGTCCTTCAGTGTGTGCGCGTAACACGGGCTTTGCTGCAAAAAAGACAATTTTGGAATCATTAGTTTCTTAAATGTGCATTACAATCGGTGTCAAAGAAATAGCCCAAGGGTATTAGCAGACCCATTCGTTAGCAGACATACTAAAGGTCGGAGGAAAGAAAAAAGAGAAATCTCATTTTGGATTCACTCAAACGAAATGACTCATTTTGTACTGGCTCAAATGGTCAAAGATAGTGCAAAATTTGAATTTTGGGTTCGATTTGCAAAAGTGTTGAGAACGCAAAAGTGTTTTCTTTGACTTCTCTAAGCACTTAATTTCTAGATGAAGCTAGAGCTTTCTAGATGAATTAATGGATTGGAAAAGCGGCAAAATATGATCTCAGTCAGAGAATAATATTATTATGAGTATTATTATGATCAGTATATATTGGACATATACTGTCTGAAGGCTGTACGTAAGAAAACAATCCAAAATAAAGCATCCTAGACTGTTCCTTGGAGAAAATTAAAGAGCAGTTACTAAAGAAAACGCTTACTTTAGGAGGATCTGCGTAAGGGTAAGATGATTCTAAAGCGATGCCGTTAGCTCTGATGTGGTAGAATGCCTAAAATTACAATTTAGTGCTTGGGCATTGATCTGAGTTACATGCATTTTGCGTAAGTGGATATCCGAAATTATTTCGGAAGGTTTCACATTTTTAACACAAAATATCCCGGAAGGAATTTTCAAGAGAGAACAAAGAATATATATTGATTTAAAAATATATTAATAACGTACATGCATTGCATTTCCACTAATACAACCTTCGTTTTTGATACCATTGGTTTCATGTATATCGCAGTCAACAAAATATTGAGCTGAAAATTTTAAGAATCTCCCAGTCGCTTTAAAGTGCAACGCTTCTCCAATTTTCGCTGCCACCAGAGCCCAACACGAGCCACACGTGAGCTAAACAAAAGCACTTTTGAACTTTTTTTACCAAAAATGTTCACGAATGTATCTCTTTTTATAGCATAGCCAAAGGATTAGAGGTTGGGCTCATAGGATGAGATTAAAGTTTCAATTCATTGTGCGAATTATTGGAATAAGCATATTCACCTTTGTAAGTGATAAGAGAAGTTCCTTAGCTGATATTATTTTCATGAAGATCGTTAATTTTTTATCGTAATTTTGAAGTACTTTTGGGACTTGCGCGCAAATGCGGCCGCTTTTTAGAATTCTTACGTAGATTTTAAAAAGACAAAGCAAGTGATTCAACTTTGCCTGCAGGTCTGAGAATAACATTTTTGTAACGGTATTGATTTTCTACTTTGCGCAATCGAAAGAGGATAAAAAGTGTATATACAGGGTGGCGCAATTTTTTTACCCGAACTTAGTTTTTGCTTTCAGATTTGTAATCAGCGCAATAGGTTACCCTAGAAACGGAGTTTGCAGAAAAAATCTTTGAATTGTCAAAAAATCTATTTTTCCCCGAGATGCTTAAAAATTGATTTTTTGACAATTCAAAGATTTTTTCTGCAAACTCCGTTTCTAGTTAACTTATTGCGCTGATTCCAAATCTGAAATCAGTTTTTCAATATAAAGCTACGCGTACAATGCGCCGTTTTCCGGCGCCGTCAAATAGAGAGTGTGAAAAGGAAGAGAGTTTTCCGTCGGCCATAGATAAAAGGACCAACATTTGACAGAAAACGACCAGAAAAGCACCAGAGAACAACAAAAATGACAATTATGTGCTATGTTTAGCACCATTTTTTGCCTAATTTTTCAGGATTTTTTTCAAATCTGATATCGATCTTTCTATACAACTTTGCGTCTAGATTCCGAATATGTAATTTATTTGCATATTTCGACACATTTTCCTTTGCGAAAATAGGCTCGGCCGAGCCTAGCCGCCGTTTTCCGGCGCCGGAAAACGGCGCATTGTAAGCACAGTCCGCCGTTTTTTGAGAGAGAGGGCAGACGTTGTCTCTTTGAAGAGACGGCAGACGAAATACGACGCCGTCCGCCGTTTTGATTGTACGCGAAGCATAACCCCACAAAACGTCACTTTTTGTCCATTTTTGACAAAAACGTGATTTGAAAAACTCGATTTTTTGCAAAGTTTGTAATTGACAAAAGTTATAATGCCTGATTTTAGAAAAAGTGAACTTCTTTAATATATTTATTTTTAAACACGATATTTGCAAAAATAATTACCCCTTGATTTTTGACATCTCCAATAAATCCCAGGTCTGCCAAGTTGAGTTGTTTTGGGATGTTTTGGTTTGATGGATGCGATAGATACAGACTTAAACCACTTGGTTGAGCCGGTTTTGTGGGAACATTAGTCGGATTTGTTTGAGTGTTTGGCTGAGCGCTTGGAAGTGCGTTTGACTTCAGATTGGTTACAGCTGCTTTTTTCTTGATCTGTGTCGGAGGTTGGCCTACTGTATTAGACGCAGTTGGTGGCTGGGATGTATTTGGGAGAGAACTTGACTGAGATTTCTGTGAACTTGCTTGCGGACTTCCGTTATTTTTACTTGACTGAGGTAAAGCTGGAGGAGCACTCGGTTGTTTCGATTGGCCTGTTGTGTTTGAAGGTTGACTCGTCCCATTGTTGGCATTTGTCGCTTTGTTTTTGTTATGTTTGTTTTGCAAACTTTGTTGCATAATGTTCGCAAGTTGCTGGGCCGGTGCGCTTGGTGAAGGTTTAGTTACATTTCGCTTGACCCTGCGAACTGTTTCATCTTTCGGGATGGAATCAAATATTTCGTTGAACACCACACTGTTAGAATATATTGCGTATTCTTCGTCGGTCTGAAACATGGGACATTTTTTGGTTATTTGCATAAATTTTCATTTTTCTGTTAATGAATACTAGCTTCTAATACAGCAGTCTAATTTACACCCTATCATTGACTGATTTGTTATTTTGACGTTATTATGATGCGACCCAAATAACCATAGTACCTCATCAGAACAACTAGAGAACAAGCTTGAAAATGAGATATACCGTAATCCCTGTAATTACTCCCTCTGTGTATAGCTTCTTTCCTCTATTCTTAACCACATGAAAATAGCGTTGTGTGCTACTAGAAAAAATGCCCCCGCGATCGAAAAAATGCCAAAAATATTGACCAAAAATTCCGACCTCGGTTTCGACCTGTTCGACCTATGTCGACCACCCCAAACTTAGAACATATAGGTTCAGAAATTGGACTCCCGTAGTGAGTCCCAAGCCGCTAGTAATAAAATGATGAGTAGGCTAATAAAGATTTTTGGCCTAGTGGACTTGGTTATACATGTGTTTATGGTCACATTTGGCACATGTTTCATTACCTTTCTACTCATTGGTCCTGACAAAAATTATATAGCACGTGGCAAACTAATTTTTGCGACTGATATTTATGGGTTTAAATTCGCGCCATGTCAGTTTAGCACCTTTAGAAGGGGCTAGCTCAAATCTGATATTGCTAACCCTCTCTGGAATACGATTTTAAGATAGGGTTAGCAATATCAGATTTGATCTAGCCCCCTTCTAAAGGGGCTAAACTGAAATGGAGCGAATGTAAAATCTTTATTAGCCTACTCATCATGTTATTACTAGCGGCTTGGGAGTCCGATTCCTGAACCTATATGTTCTAAGTTCCCTCACATTCCAAGGTGGAAGTGACAAAATAAGCACCCCAAAAATGCAACTTTTGGTGAAAAAGGTGGAAGCAACAAAATTTTTGTCGCACTTTTGGCTAAAATTTAGCTACATTAGGTAAATTTTGACCTCAAATTCGGAATTCCAGCAAAAAGTTACCCTAAAATAGGTACATTTCTAAAATTAAGCAACCCTAAGAATGCAGTTCCAAATTTTGTGACGGAACTCTGGCCGCGTATTATAAAAGATATCCGGTTGTTGTATATCCTGTCGTTCCCAATTCCCTGGGGACAACACACAGCTTTAACTTACTATAAGGATTACCCTATTATCCAATACCGCCAACTCAATAGAACACTTCACAAGGAACATTCACCTGGTGAAATGCTCACCTGGGGTAACGTGATATATAGGAATTTACCCCACTTTGTGGGCATTCGAACGGTGCCAATCTTTTTTGCGAATACATTGCGAAAAAAGTTTTCCTTATACGGAAAGTTGGATTTTTACAAGGAAAATGCGAGAAAATCCGACTTCAGAGGCCGTTTTCGGGCGTTTTTGTCTATGAAAGTGGCAAAAATAATGTCATATTCGTGTTCCCCGTAATTTTTGGGTAAGATAGCGCCATTTTCAGA
Organism: Ditylenchus destructor; assembly: GCA_022814885.1. Classification (NCBI taxonomy): domain Eukaryota; kingdom Metazoa; phylum Nematoda; class Chromadorea; order Rhabditida; family Anguinidae; genus Ditylenchus; species Ditylenchus destructor. Next base: position 130,541 of record JAKKPZ010000129.1, on the reverse strand, counting down.
AATTTTTGAGAAAAAAGTTTTTCACGATTTTCACCTGGTAACAAAAAGACGTGAAAAATTTTTTCTCAAAATTACTGAAAAAGGCGCTATATTACCCAAAACATTACGGGAACACGAATATGACGTTTCACCAGGTGAATGTTCCTTGGCAGGCCATTCTGAGAATAGCTGAAACCGGATTCACGTTTTGTTAACTGTATGCAAAAGTCTTGCGTAATAATTTTTGTAGCCATATGACTCTGGTGGTGTTCTCCGTTATAAAAATTTGAATGAATCGGCCTAATTGGAACACATTATGCACTTGAGGAGTAAGGTGTGTCCTTTGAAATAGTTCTAATCATATTTTACGAAACTCTTCAAGAATTTGTACTTCTGGCATTCTGAAATATTCTTATTTCCGCGTACTTGGATAACAATGTTGTTGACTTGCAAAGAAAATTAGACAACTTTCTGCAAAAAATGTTCACAAAATGAATTGTTAAAATAAATTGTTACTGCACACCTGAAAGGTAGGTACTGGGATAAATTAGTATTTTCTGAGGCTTTCTTTGCAAAAAAAAAGTTGTCTGGTTTGCTTTGCAAGCCAATAATTTGGTTATTCAACTGCCCGTTTGGTTATCGAAGTGTGTGTATTTGAGGAGATAGAGTAAAACTTTGCTTCAAACAAAGTTTCTAAAAATGTTTCTTATATGTTGCATTTGTACCGTTAAAATCTGGCCCTACAAAATTTTTAGTGAATTCATGATCGCTAGACCAAACAGCTTCACTAGCCTGCTCATTATTATTACCCTATTAGTCATTTCCGTAAACTCAAATGAACTCGTGAGACTAATCTGAGATTACTTGATACCGGACTCACGCTTTATTACCTTTAACTGTTTTCTTGTTACATTCCCACTGCCAATAAAAAAATTAACAATGTGATTGAATAAAAGCGCGGCGCAATTCAGAAAAAAGTTCCTTCTTGAAAATGCTTAGTCATATTTCCCGTTTGCATCCAAAACACTTTTGAAGAATTTGTACTTCCTATGTCCATTCAAGGTATGATATAAAGTGGCCTTGGCAAAATAATTGTAAATGTTCTCAGGGCTGTTCTCACGGCTGTTCTCATGTTATCTAGGCTGCAAGCCATTTCCGCCAATGTGTTGAAAAGTCTTGCAAGATTTTCTGAGTAAAAATTATAATAGAGTTCAGTTTTGGAATTGGATTATATGTTGCATTTTTTAGTGAATTCCTGATCGCTAGACCAAACAGCTTCATTAGCCTAGTCATTATTATTACCCTATTATCCAATACCACAAATTCAATTGAACTCGTGAGACTATTCTGAGATTACCTGATACCGGATTCACGCTTTATTACCTTTAACTGTTTTCTCGTTGCAAAATTAATAACGTGATCATATAAAAACACGGTGCAACTCAGAAAAAGTTCATTCTTGAAAATGATTAACCAAATTTCCCGTTTGCATCCAAAACACTTTTGAAAAATTTGTACTTCCGGTATGTCCATTCAAGGTATAATGAAATGCACTTTGCAAAATAACTGTAAATGTTCTCAGGGCTCATATGTCGGCTGCAAGCCATTTCCGCCAATGTATTGAAAAGTCTTGAAAGATTTTCTGAGTAAAAATTATCCTAGAGTTCAGTTTTGGTATTGGATAAAGGATATTTTCTGGCAACTTGCATATGGTCTAGCATTCAGGGCCCGAAAAAAATTTCGGGGGAGGCGGTTGAAAAGGCATTCTGAGAGTGCATTTTTCAAAATTTTCCCGAAAATTTTAAAAACCATAGGGGACCCTATGGGTTTTTTAGTTTCCGAATTTTTTTTTTGGGGGGGGGTACAACGACATCAACCCAACTGGGGGGTAAACGTCTGCAGTGCTAAACAACACTCGCCACATGTCTTTGCGCCAGCGACGCAGAGGATTTGTATGGTAAGCATGAGAAAGAGAGTGTTCTAGCCGCCTCGGCCCAGTAAAAAGAGCTTTACTGGCTGCAGCCAGTGAAGAGCTCTTTTTACTGGCTGGAGCCAGTAAATTTATTTAATTATGGGTTGGAGGGAAGCGAGTGCGTTAGAGATACATACACACTCTCTCGCAAACTGAGCATCAGCTCAAAATGTTGCGATTTGCCAGTTAGAACACTCTCTTTCTCATGCTTACCATACAAATCCTCTGCGTCGCTGGCGCAAAGACATGTGGCGAGTGTTGTTTAGCACTGCAGACGTTTACCCCCCAGTTGGGTGGTAACCGGGTTACAACCCCCTACCCTGAATTTTGTTTCCGATCTTGAGTTATTTTACAAACCTGAGCAATACAGGACTGTCGCGGCCTTCGCGACAAAATGGGTGTTCGATGGCCCGAAATTTTGGATTCTTCCAAGGTCACAGGTCGGGTGTTGGAGCATGAATCCGCGCGAGTGAAGTATCAGTCGAGAGGGAAAATTTGGTTTTTTTCATTGGTCTTGTTAAATTTTTATTTTTGTCTCAATTTTAGCTTTTTTCTTCTATGATGTAATTTCTGTTTTGTATTAGAATTTAGTTATGAGTATCGTTTTTCCCGGATTTACGCTTTATAAATTTTCATGATAATTTTTTTATTGTATGTAGCAATGAGATACAAATACTTTATGAACTTCCTGTGAAAATGATGACGCAACAATACGTAAAACTATGTCTTTCGAATTGCAAGAATATATTGTAGCCCAGTTTGTATTTAAAAATGTTCAAAATTTTGTACTTCCGGTTATTACCGATCGACTTCCAACTAAAAAACCGGTTTGCGATCGCACGAATTATCAAAAAGTTGATATCACATATGAAAATGGCATTTTTTTTTCAATTTGGCATAATTGTAAATCTGTGCCAAAAAAACACTTCTGTGACATCAAACACTCTCAAGCGATTTAGCACGCAAATGAGACTTATCAATAAATTAGCAGTATTAGAAGCGAATCCACTACGATTACAACGTAGTCAATAATTGCTCTGCAAAAAACTGACAATCTATCTTGATTGATTACATTACGAATTTTTAAGCTTTTTAGCCTTATTTCTCTTTAAAGGTCGACCGGAAAAACTGGATCTTCTCTCTCCTCGCATATGTTGAGAAAATTTTCGGGGGTTAGAAGGAAGCAATCTCGAATTTGGAAAAATATAAGGAAAATTGGACAAGCACCCTGACGAATCAAAATTTTGTTATGATCAACAGCCTCGAAATTCACACAATTGTCACACAAAGTGACGGGAAGATAACCTTTCAAGAAATTCAACTTTCAATACAAAACAAGTTTTACGCTAATGTCTTGCACAAATTTGGCCACGTCATAATTTTACGTCAAATGTCAATTCTCATTATTGCTATAGTGATACTGCATATAGTTTAAAGATATATAGTTTAAAGAACTATACTGAAGTCAGATGCTACATTTTTACGTTTTAACGTTATTTCAAAATTGGATTTTCAGATAGATCACAATTCCAACGTCATTCATCATACAAGATTTTTCAGTTTTTGTTTCTGAGGAAAGCCACTTTGGCATGATGCAAAATCAGAATCAGTCGTCCAAAGTTACTGCAAATTATAGTAATGCGATTTAGAACGCTAATGGGACCAGTAAATTTGACTTAGAAACGAACCCAAACTACATTCACTTTAAGAAGTCAGAGACTACATTTTTTACGTTTAACGTTATCTCAAAATTGGATTTTCAGATAGGTCACAATTGATTCATTCTCGGAAAAAGCAATCAACGTAAAAATCTGTGTCTTCCGCGGGATTTGTGATCCCATATAAATACGTGAAATTCTCATCCTTCCACGAATATCCAGAATGTTTATAGTCAACCCCGGGTTAAGTTGCACCCTGATTTAAGTTGCGCTTGGATTCCACTAGGAATATAATGTAGTCAAGAATTGCTCTGTAAAAACGTGCACTCTTTCTTGATTGTTTAACTTATACCTGTATTTAACTCGGGTACCCCGGGTCGAAAGAGGGGTGTGCAATGAGAATCTTTGTGAACCCAGTAAATGTGAGATTAGCATGAGAACCGTGTAGGTTCAAATGAGAACCAGACTATTTTTGGAAAGAAATGCTATTGCAGGAAATAGGACATCAATGATTAGAATAGAAAAAATTAGCCGAACCTAGCGGAAACACCGAAGATCTTTAGTGTTTTCTTATTTCATTTCATCCTAACTTTGCTTCTCAAAGGACATTTCTTTGACAAAAAATGTTTCAGTTAACCTTTATTTCCTTGAACTTGATTAATGTTGTTCCAGATTTTAAATACAGATAGCAATAGTCTCATTTTGGAAACATTTTTGCTCACATATATCCAGACCAGCACTTTGGGACTCCCTATGGGAGTCTAAAAATTTCTATGTTGTCTCCATACATACCAATATGTTCCAAGTTCCCTCACATTCCTAGGGGGAAGGTCGCCCGACCTTGTACGTTGCTGAATTTATGTTTCTGAATATCTCCTATGGCTTAGAAATTTGTACACGCAAAATCGGAATAACGAGAATATTTTTAATTAGTCACGCGTTTTTATCGCTTCATACGCACAAATAGAATCGAAAATAGTTTGGTCTGATTCAAATGTCACCTGACATCGTTTCTGAAAAGAAGGAGAACACATTTGTAGCTAGAGTAGGGTTTACGTACCGGGTGTAAAAACGTCTTCGGGCATAACTTAAGCTTAAGCTTTAAGGTTCGTCTTAAAATGTTCCTAGACATTAATCGATCAAATTACACAAGCACTTAAGTTTAAGCGCACAAAGGCACGTGCCTTTGTACACATCGAGCCTTAGGCTTAGGCTTAAGAGGAAGTTATGCCCGAAGACGTTTTTACAGCCTCTAGCTACAAATGTGTGCTATCCCTGAAAAGAATGTCGCAAATATGTTAAACTTAAAGTTCAATATTCATAAAATGTGTGTTCGGATTGGGGATGTGCAATTTGAACCTTTCTGAACCCAATCCAATGTGAACCGCTAAATGAACCTTTTCAACAAGAGAAGAGAGGTTCAGATTAGAATCTTTGTAAAAATTGTCATTTTGAAAGCAAAATTGCGAATAAAGCGGACACAAATAATGCATGTTCGGAATCCTCAGTAAAAACTTGCATAAGGTCGTCTACATCAGATTTTTTGTCCATATTTGTCCATATTTTTGGCAACAAAATCAATTTTGCACCAGTGTTTCGGCCAACCAATTGTTTATTGTAACAATAAAATCCATTAATCACCATTACAAATTAAAAATTTTAACCAAAATTTAAAAATCTAAAAACCTAAATTTAATGCCTTGCTCATTCCGCCCACCTCCAGCCGATACAAAGCTTATGGCTATATAAAGTCATGTGCGTGTAGGATACAGATAACTGCTAATTTTTAATTTCTCTATAAAACATAAACCAGAAATGCCCATCTATAATAGCGCCAGTGTCCGTGCGTCACCAATTTTTTTTTCCCACTCACCACAAAAGTAACTTGGGGAAGTTGCTTATTAGGGTCGACTTATATGATGAAAAAAATTTAGCCTCTGAGTTACCTCCATTCTATTCAAAGTGCGCGGCTGGGGGGCGAGTGGCGCAGGCGAAAATGGGCGCAGGTGGGGCTGGCTGGGGGGCGAGTGGCGCAAATGTAAGGGGGCATACTGATATAGGGTTTCTCGGCGCCGCCGACAGGCGGCGCACGCTCCACTAGTAATTTATAACGTTTCTGTCTAAAGTGTTATTTAGCTTGAAACCTAACTCTTTACAAATTTTTTCGAAAATTTCTCAAAGAGCTTTCGATTTTACAGCCAAATAAATTACCCATTCCACTACTAGTACCCTGGAGAGAAATGTGCTACCATACAACTCGTTTATATGCATTTTTATTCGCTAGCGTTAATTTGATGCAAAATTGTACTAACAGAAAACATTCAGAAGCTTCGCGCAATGATTCCTATCTCTCTCCATTCGTCAACCGTTCTCGTCTCTACAGCGATTCTCCTTACAATTTTACTAGGCGCGATCAAATCCAGCAACGCTCTACCTCCCAACTGTATCTCATATTTGCCGTATTCTCTCGGAAACTTACCTGGAGCATCCTCAGCCAACTCCAACATTCAAAAAGACGAACTTTTTGCAGCGCTCTCGGAAAACGCTTCAGGCATCGATTATTGGCCAAAAGCGGTGACTGTCAAAAATCCAGCAAATCCTACTCCCGAGCAAATTACCCCTCTCTCACCCGCTAGTCCCACCACACTCAGATTTCGGTCGCATACTCACAGACGAAAGCACTCGCCGAATCACTTCAGGAAATCCATAGTACCTTCAGGACTTGTGAAGCCCAAATGGACAACCAAGAAAGTAACTGTCATAACAGAAATTCAAAGAATGACGAAGCTTCCACGGAGCAAAAATCCATTGTGTTACTTCACAGCCATATCTTGCGATACAAAATATGGTCGATAGTCAACTCTAGGCTGGTCTTGATTAAGTTTTGATGTGAATTTGTCTTTGGCTAGACATTTAATTTTGTGTGTGAGATTGTAAACAAAGCTTTCAGACTAATCACATGGTTTGGGGGAGATTAAATCTGGGGCCTTTCTTCCCAAATTTTTAACCTTGTAAATTTGTTTTAGGCATTTATTTAGGCATTATTAGTGCTGGGCTCAGGCTTCACGAGGACTTAAGTTTAGGCCTAAGCTTAGACTTAAGATCCAATCCTTGGATTCCAAGTGTAGGTCCCATGAGATTTGAGGTAAGAGTCTCCATTTGAGGATTTGCATGTGAATACTTTTCTTGATGGCAACAATTGTAGAATACCGAATTTCTTCTTGAGTAAGCCTATGAGCTTTTGTTTCAAGTTGAAACATTCAACTTACCCCATTAGAGGTTACTCCAAGGGGAGAGGGTCACACAACGGAGCGGACTATTCAAGACTAAATACTGTAAAATTATACTTTTATTATCCAGCTCATGTGCATAGTTCAGACTTTTCTTGTGCCTGTGCTTGTGCACAAGCCCAAGCACAAGCACAAAAGGAATTGTAATTTTCAAAAAATTGTGATGTTTGGAAACACGCTTTGACAGTTTTTTAATTTTTAGTGATATCTATTTGTTAGTAATTTTGTTGGCTTCATATTGAGTCTTTTTGCTGCATCATTTGTATTGGAATAAAGTTACACTTAAAAATTGTAACATAACACATTTTAATGCATCAGAGATCAAGGTTTTAGTCACCAACAAGTTTCGCCTGCGCAGCAGTACATTTTTAAGAGATTGTGTTTTGTTTCAGGCAAAATATTTCCATTTTACTTGTTGATCTTTGAATCTTTTGGGCTCGAGGCATTATTTTGAACTTTAATCATCCTTATCCTTATAGTAAGTTAAAGCTGTGAGGCGTCTCCTGGGATTTTCTCGGTCAGAAAAGTGTCCCAATTTTTTGGCTCAGTGCTAGTGGTTAGGCACCAGGGGTTACAGGTTCGATTCCGCGCGGGTGAAATCAGTTTTTGGCACCGGGATTTTTTGCACCCGTGGTTTTCGGGTATGTGGAATCCGAATCTGAGGTCGGATTCGACCGCACGCGCGTGCAGGCGCGCGCGCAAGGCGTTTTCCCAGTTTTTGCGCGCAGAACATGTTATATAGGGTCCCCTGACAAAACCCCGTTCGAGCGGCCCAAAGCCGCGAGGCTTTGACAAAGCCACTGAGGGCATACTTATTTATCTCGAACAACCCAATCTGACCGCTGATGGCGGTGCGCGATGCGCCTCTGATGCACGCTTCCCGCTTCCTAGCGAAGTGAGGTCCGCGAAGCGGCCCACTTCGCTAGTACATTTGTAAATGTCAAAAACGGACATATTATAAACGCCTTACACTTATTTTTGTTTTGTAAGCAATTTATGGTAACATAATTTATGTGAATGTCGCAAATGAGCAAAGTTATATTTTGAGATCTCGAAACGACATTCGTAATAAACATTCACCTGCATTGCGTCAAAACAAGGAAAAAGAAATATCACTCCATTTATGGCATTATTCAGACCTTACAAAGCATATTTTTATTAGGGATCGGCGAATCCGGATCCGGATCCGAATCTTTCCGGATCCGGATCCGTTGCGGATGGCAAGATCCGGATTCGGATTCGATTCGGACGACTGGATCCGGATTCGGATCCGGATTCGGTAAAAATGGGGCCAAATCCGGATCTGACGGATTCGGATTCGGTCTTTTTATTCGTCAAAAAATAAAGGAGTCAACCATATTGATTTCAAAATTTTTCAATTGGTGTACAGCGCTGCATTTCATTATTTGAAGCTGTTTAAGAAGTGGTGATTCACCACTGTTTACCATTTGGCTGTGACGGCTGCTTGAAAATCGAAAGAGAAGAGACGGCGGAAAGAGAGATTTCAACACTGGATGCATTTTCGTTTTTTAATTTTGTTTTCTTAAACTTTTTATATAATGCTTTCGAGATAATATTATTGTTAATTTGTATTGTTTTCGCGATATTATGTTATTAATGAAATTAATTTTCAGTCTGAAATGGCAAAGAAGAATCCCGGCGCTAGTATATGGCGCATTGGCCTTTACACAAAGAAACCAGATGAGAAAATCGCTATTTGCTCGTTCTGCAGCAATGACGGAATAAAGTGCGATTTTTCAGTGAAAGATGGTTGTACATCGGCACTCATCAAGCACCTCAAGACAAAGCATCCAGACTCCGTTTTCTTCACTCGCTATTCAGAAATGGTTGTTCCCAAAAACAGTGATAAAATTACGCAGCATTTTCCAACAGCTGATGCGAGTGTGGGTTCACTTGAGAAGAGAATTGTCAACTTTGTTGCGTGCAACCTGACATCATTTAAATGCATCAATGATCCTACCCTCCATGCTCTCATCAAGTTCGGAAATACAGGCGCTGATATTAAAGATGAGTCTCACTACCGCAAAAACGCTTTACCACAAATATATCACGTCGTCAAACAAAAGATCATTTCAATAATCAAAGAATTCGAATATGTTTCCTTTACGACGGACGCTTGGAGCGGTCCTGGAGATTCGTATCTCAGGTAAAATTTACTACTACATTCATTTAAAATTATTGATTGGGAAGAATTTGAGCTGCCTTTTCTCTATTTTACAATTTCAGTTAAACTTTAGGATTTGAACGACCTTTTCTTTATTCGTTTTTATTTTAGCTTAACGATAACTGGCATTTCCAAAGAATGGAAGCGGGTTTCTCTTCCGCTCGCGGTCAGCCATTTTCCAGGAAGCCACACAAGTGTTGCGATTGACAAGAAAATTCATGACTTGCTCGAGTCATGAATAAAATAAATGATTTCTTTTTTGCTGACAAATTTTAATTAGAATAACTGTTTTAGTTCCCTCAACGTCAGCGTGTGATCCAACAAGCGATCTTTGGAATGAAATTGTCGATTACGCATCAAAGCCTCGACAGACACTCCAGATGCAGGACCCTTCGGATTCCAACAAGAGCAAAGCTTGCGATCCAATGGATTGGTGGAAGAACAATGCCAAGGATTATCCTCTCTTGAGCAAGTTTGCAAAGCGCTACCTTACACCTGACTGCACGGCTCGAATGAGCGAAGGCTTGTTTTCAACTGCTAGGAACGTGTTCACCTATCAGAGAATGAGACTGAAACCTCGTAAAGCACAGATGATCATATTTTTGAACAGAATTTTGCCTGTTATAAACTACCGTTATTAATTTGTTTGACTTGAACTTTGCGTTGTGTGACTGAAAAATAAAATCAACGTTGTAAATGACATAGAAAAGACAAAAAATGGGAGCAAATTTGGAGTTAGAGTTCGAAAAATTTGGCGCGAAATTTGAAAAGATGATTCGGATTCGATCCGGATTCGGTTGTCGATGACGAATCCGGATCTGGATCCGGATCCGGATTCGTCAACCTAAAATAGAACCTTACCGAATCCGGATCCGGATCTGGATCCGAATTCAGCCGGATCCGGATTCGTTGCGTTTTGCCGATCCCTAATTTTTATATTTCAGAGTGTTCCACTTAAACTATTCTTACGTTTCGAATGAGTCACCACAACCGTAACTATAATCCCGAGCGAAAACAAGCTTAGCCAAAGGAAAAGCAAATTTTCATAAGCCGATTTTGATGCTTTTCTTATATTTTTGATTGCTGAATAACGGACCAATAATTGTGACTACAATGCTAGTCGAAGAAACAATTTTTGCTATAAAACAGCAATTTGATCTCGGACTTTATCCTTAATCTCTCCTCTATGCGCGAGTAATTGTGTATATAGCTAACAAAATGTCTTAAGGGGATAATCCCGATATTTATATACCTGTACGTTTTTATTAGAAGTGTGACACATTGCTCACCTCAGTCGAAATTTAATGAGTTTTTAAAGCTCTGCTCTGTTGGAACACAGGAAATTTGCCACTTCTTAGAAAATATGGGCTGATTTTCTGTTGAATCATTTTTATGCCTCTTGACTAATAAAGTAAATGAATGAAATCTGAGCTCTATAACATTGTGCCAAACAACGGTACATCACTTTCGCGTTGTCACTATTTGGAATTTTTAAAGAATACTCTACGTCCTTTTCTAAGGGGACCTCCGACATTTGCATAAGACTCGGATAAGGGAATCAAGTTTTGAAAAGATTTCTTTCCCGCCAAACATTTGTGATAAAAAGGAGTCACTGGATTAATTAATAATGAGGAGAATTACTTGGCCGGGGCTTCTCTAAAGATTGTTGAAAAATTTGAGTGGGCCCCTGTTGAAGTAAAAACTTTGACATTCAAAATTTTTTCTATTAACACTCACAAGGCCGAGGGTAGCAAGTGTAGCGTTTGAAGAGCTAGCTGAGCTAGTTCATAATTGAAGGAAAAAAGTTCGGAAAAAAGCTTTTTCTAGATCACTTTGGCAAAGCCACTTTTGGGGTCGGCGAAAATTCTGGGTCGCTGAGTTTGAGATCGCATATCTCTAATACCTTTCGCCAAGGTCAGGTCAGGTCAGTTTAAACCCGGTCAGCAAAACACTGCTTGCTACCCTCGGCCTTGTGAGTGTTAAAGGAGGCTCTGTTCAGCTGAAAAGAGCCTCCTGCAATAGAAAACAGTTTTGATTGTAATAGAAACCCACTCAAATTTGTTACTTGTGCTTGTGCTTTTCTACCAGCTTTGGAGGAACATCTGCCGAGTAATCCCACTTTCAAAAGATTTCCAGCGTCATTTTTTACTGCAATTAAATTAACGCTAATAAGTAAATTAAAAATCTGAGCTTTATTACATTGTGCACATATATGATTTTAAAGGACTTAAACTATTTTATCTATTCGATTTCAGGTTATTTGTGAATTTTCGCTAATGTTAAGATTCTATAATAGTCTTCAAGAACTGTTCCATGTACGTCAAAGAACAAACTTGCTATTAATTAACTAATGCGACTACCGTAGGCATATTACCAATAAATAAAAAATTCCCCATAAAACCCCCCAGTGGTCATTTTTTGCAATAACTTTCTGGAACATTCTAGAAGGATGAGTAATGCCTTAAATTAAAGTTAAGAATATGGGCTACCGATTGGTATATTACAGGCCGGATCTCGATTCAAGGTTCTCGAGATTCAAGCATTTTTGTGCCAAATTTTCGACTTTTTCGAGACAGATGTAATGTCTTATTCCAGCGACTAGCTTGGGAAAGCCATAAATCCCGGTACTCGCAAATGTTCCCAGCGAGACCGGTACCAATCGTCTCGCCGAGACGAAGCGATTGGTGTATCACACGCCCGGATCCGAGCCCCGAGGGGGTACTTGCCCTTTTACGTGACACACGTATGTCACGTTTTCACGTATGTCACACCCAATTCTGACATTGCTAACCCCCCCTAAAATCATGGGTTTTGGGGGGCGGGGTGCGGGAGTGTCGAAAAACGGGAGAATTCTGTTGGGTGCGGACAGTCACAGTGCGCCTTCGGGGTTTTTAGAGGCGAGGGAGGTAAAGTGACTTGGGAATTTTTTAGATCAGGGTAGGTTTACTAGGCGTGCCCATTCAACCAGAACATTTTTACTCAAATTACTTTATACCTTACAAAAGCATGTACTATATTGATTTTTGAACCTAGTCGTGTTTTTTCCTTTGTCTTTAAAAGAAATCTGTTGGCATCTGTCTTAGCTAACTACAGCAAAGTTTATTTTGCCAATACAAAATATACGTGACAGAAAATATTTTATAAATACTCAAAATAATACCACTAAATTCCATATAAGATTTGTGTTTATCATCGGTATTGTTTGTCAGAAAGTTTGTTTGTCTCAAGGCAGCAGTTGTTCATGTTTATGTTGCTGTAGTAGCTGGAGAAACTTGCTGGACACGACCGATTTTTATCCAGAACCCATTCGATTTTCTCGTCAATCGCCACGAATAGTAAATGGAACAAACGGTAACATTGAGGAAAGCCAGACAGCTTACTAGCTTACTGATATATATAGAAAGCGAGACGCCAGTGATCTGTAACTTGATTAATTTAATGTTGATTAAATTAATAATTTATTTGGCGCCTAACACCGATAATTTGATTCATTTGTGGCCAATACCAGGAGAGCGATGTATGATAAAACTCAATTGCTAAAATCCGGATCGGATGTTATCAGTGCCCTGCAGCGAGTTCTCGACCCCTTATTATCTGTTCCTTTGGTTGTTTCTTTTCTTCCCTTCTCACAATGATATTTATATTATACAGACTGACTTTAAAGACAGAAGGAAATAGAAAAAGACATAAACAACCAAAGGAACAGAGAATAATGGGTAGAGAACTCACCGCAGGGCACTGATGACATCCCGATCCGGAGTTTAGCAATTGAGTTTTATCATATATCGCTCTCCTGGTATTGTCCCCAAATGAATCAAAGTATGCTAATAAATTTTCAGAATTTTGAACTCTTTACCTTAATTTACATATTGTAAAATGGCTACGCATGCCCATATTTTAGGGGTTTTAAATATTTTAAATCATCAAAATACTTTTAACCCCAGAAAAATTTGCTGGCCACCAAAATTAAAAGTGCAACTTATAAATAATTTGGGTTAGAGTGGATTTGGCTCAGAATAAATGCATGTCGTGTCCATAACCTCGTTTTTTTACTTACCGAAATGAATATACTATTCGCAAATACTGGAATAATATCCAAAACTGTATCCATAATTATAGTAAATTTTACGACGTCATTTTTCTATAATTATTAAAATAAGATTACGATGTTTTAATTCAGAATATTTTGGAAGGACGACTTATGATATTCGTGTTTATGCTGTGTGAAAAAAGTATATTTAAAGCCGAACTAGATTTTTTGTTATTCCATTTCATTACAATTATCCACTTACTAGCACTTTGGGTCTCTCTACGGGAGTCTGAAAATTTATATCTTGTCTACACGCATACCTGATTAATAATCTAAGTTCCCTCAGATTCCAAGGGGTAAGGTCGGGCGCTCCGCTTGTGCTTGTTTTTTTTGCTTGTGGAAAAAACACAGGACTGCCTCGCCGCCTGCGGCAGCTCGCAATTTCGACCATGTCAACATTATTCGACTTCGGGGTCAAATCCGACCTCAGATTCGAATTTCCCATATCTCTATATATGAAAATCTCTGTAACAGATTTGTGACGGAGAATAAATTTTATCCAAAATGTATTCGAACATCGTTCGACATGGTGAATGTGGAGTGAGTTGAACTGAGCTGATTTTTGGCACCCGGGGGTGAAACTGAGGTCGGATTTATCACCGAGGTCGAACAAGGTAGCAAGTGGCTATAACTAACCCTTGGGATTTGCCGGGGGGTTCCAGAGGGGATTGGCCATAACTTTTTATTTTCATACTAAGGGTAGTAGGTGTCTTTGCAAAAATGTAGCGGCAAGTGTCTAGTTTCTAAAAATCCAAGATAAAAATTTTTACCCCCGTTTAACCCCCTGAAAAGTCCAACCCCTTCTGGAAAATCGTGTTTTTCCAGGTTTTCCAGAGAGGGTTGGACTTTTTAGGGGGTTAAACGGGGGGTAAAAATTTTTTTCTTGAATTTTTCGAAACTAGACACTTGCCGCTACATTTTTGCAAAGACACCTACTACCCTTAGTATGAAAATTAAAAAGTTATGGCCAATCCCTTCTGGAACCCCCCGGCAAATCCCCACGAGCGTAGCCCAAGGGTAAATTTTACCCCATATACATTGCGTGTCACCGCAGGTGGCGAGCCAGTCCTGTGGTCCTTGGAATGTGAGGCAACTTAGAACATATAAGTATGCGTGTGGATAAAATTTTCAAGCAGACTCCCATAGGGAGTCCCTGAAGCTAGTAACAACGTGTCTGGGTTCTTGAAAAAATTTCAAAATTCTCGAAAGAAACCTGGTTAAAAATGTATACTAAAAATCATACCAATTTTTCGTTATTCCATTTCATTGCATAAATTAAATAAAAACTTCCCAATATATTCAATCCACCTATGCCAAATTTTGCATAACTAGGCACCACGAAGTGATACTTGAGTAATACGCATGCGACATATTGACAATTATGCACTAAATTAAGTGTTAGGGTACAGTTTGTTGACAGAGTGCGAGTTCAAACGAACAAAAATTATAGAAATTTCTTTCTATAACAAAAACGAAAGATTTAAATCTCTGTTTTTCGATGTCTAACATAAACTAACATTTTTCAACATCCAGCGGAATTTCTATAAGCACATAAAATGCGACAAATATACTCCACAATATAAGTAATGTTAGTGTAAACCATGGAAAGCACTTTGCTATACGAGAGTTGTAGTGCATTGGAAAGGTTAACGCTAAGCATCTTTCAAACGTTAGCAATAATGCAGACAATGTAGACAGATTTGCATGAATTATCACTCCGAGACCGAACCACAGATGAGCGTAAGGTGCGTAATTTCGGCCACCTTAAACAATATTTGTGAAAGAACGGACAGAAATTTATACATTTAGCAGTTTTGAACGTGCTCATCGTTCTAAATTTCACAAGTCTTCAATAATCTCCAAACTAGACACCAACTATTAAATTAAATATGACAAAAATAAATATGCGTGCAATGCTAAGGCATTAGTATATAATAGACATCCAGATAGATACGGTCACTATTGCATTAGGGTGATTGGATATAAAATATACTAATGCCTTAGCATTAAACTCATATTTGACAGTACCAAGTCAAATGTTTCTGGTCCATCCATCACTTATCTGTTTCCAAAATAAGCCAAATCATTTTCGGAAAAAAGTTTTTGCCAAAAAAATCAATAGGGGGACCCTATTGATTTCATGTCCGAAAATTTGGTTCTTTAGGCTTATCGGGGGTGGGGGAAATTTTTCATACACTTTATATAGCAAAACACCAATAGGGGGGACCCTATTGATTTTTTGACAAATTTTTCAGGAAAAATAATTTTTCATACCATAGGGACAAAAAAGTGCAAAATAGCAATAGGGTACAAAAAAATATTTTTAAAAATTTTTTGCCAAAAAATCAATAGGGAGGACCCTATTGATTTTTTCACAAATTGTCAGCAAAAAATATTTTTTAAATCAATAGGGTCCCCTATTGATTTTTTACTATATAAAATGTAAAAAAAATCCCCCCCCGATAACCATTCCCCCCCCCCGATAAGCCTAAAGAACCAAAAATTTTGATAGAAGTCGCAAAATCCGCACCCTACTCATAAATCTCGAAGTAACTGTCGTCGAAGTACTTCACGAAACCGCTGTCAGTCGGTTCAGGAGTTGATTGACATTCCAGGAGACACTAAAATCGATCCGAACGTACAAAAAGTTTCCTTTTTGTATCCTGGATTTCACAATGAAAGTCCAAGTCTTACAAACCATAGAACACAGATCCGTAAATTTTGTAGATCTTGGAAACGGACTTGGTGAGATCTATCTACTATTTTTCAAAAGGTTTTGAATACGCTTCTTGATAACTAACCTTCTGGAGACCAATAAACGGTCAAATACACATGATAAGGTGTGGCTAATATTGCTCCAAATCCGCGACTGGCCAAAAATATGAAAAATGAGTTCGAAATACGGTCCAATTTTGTAGATTTTTTGTCATATTTCGAACAATAAATTACGTGAAACGTGAAGAATATCGTTGTGACGTGAAAGAATACAATTATGATATCAAACACTAGGTTCAAATACTTGATGTATTCCTTTTCAGAAGGTATTTGGCTTGAGGAATTCATCGCTAATACTGTTGCAAAATTTGAAAGTGGGACACTTCGGGCTTAAGACTTGAAGTTTGGGATATTTGATGTATTCCCCTTATGAAGAAATATTCATCAATCGCTATGCGAAAAAAGTATAATTTCTCATCTAATATTGCACTAACACATATAACGAAGAACAAAGCAGCGACAATATACTAATGAGAATAAATATGTTAGTTTAGTGAATCACATGAATGTTGCTCATTCGTCCACTATAATATTGCTTCTGATTTATTATTGTACTAACACCGTCTATTTCCGTTGATGACATACTTGTTTTCCCCGTAATTGTTTTTCTTCATAAGCTCGACTGAAGAAGTTCCAGTGTAATCTGGCGAAAGTAGTGCACTGTCGCAACAGTGCACCATACTAATGACAATACAAATGTTAGACGTGTTAGTACAACATTAGATGAGAAAAAATATTTTGCTTATAGCAGACGAATGAATAATAGCATTTCATAATAAGCGTGTCATAGCGACCGTTTTAGCGAAAGTAGACGGTGTTAGTACAATACAAGGAGGGAGAACGTTGTTGCTCATTGATCCGCTACAAGCAAAACATTTCTCCTTATCTAATATTGTACTAGCGCCGTCTAACAATTCTATTCTCATAAGTGTATTGTCCAGTGGCGCACCCAGGATTTTTTTTGGGAGTGGGGTACGTTTTAATGCAAATGGCCATTTTGGGGGGAGGGGGGATCCGCTTTTAAAAAGCGGCCTCGCTTTTTAAAAATTTCTCTCTTTTATGTAACAGTTATTAGCCAGTTTTTCCAAAAATGTTTTGCTATTTATAGATAAAACACTAATAGGCGGCGAAAAAAGCGCCGAAGGCAAAAATTTTTGAAAAAATTTGGTTGTTTCTTTAAAAATTGACTAAAATTTATCACTGAAATAAATTATAACATTGAAATCTTTTATAATACGCGCCTTATGTCCGTCAGTGTGTGCGTCACAAAAGTTGGAGGTGCATTTTTAGGGGTGCTTATTTCCAAAATGTACCTATTTTAGGGTAACTTTTAGTGGGGAATCCGAATTTGAGGTCAAAATTTAGCTAAAATGTACCTAAATTTAGACAAAATTTAGACCAAAATTTAGATTTTTCTCTGTCCGTGACGCTTTTTGACTACAAACTACAAGTTTTGGAGGGGCCCGATCGCTTTTTGACAACCATACTGACAAAGCCAGGCATCCCCAAATAATTAATTGAGGGCCGAAGGCCCGAAATTGTCTCATGCAACCCAACTCTGACCGCTGATGGCGATGCGCGGAGCGCCGCTGATGCACGCTAACTGCTTCCTAGCTTGGGTGGAGCCGTGAAGTGGCTCCCCCATGCTAGTTTTTTAATATTTACTGAAAATTGCACAAATTTTCGGCCCAAAATTTTGGAAAAACAATGAGACAAACTACAAAGGTAAGGAGAAAGCAGGCGAAAATTTTTTGAAATGTTCAGCTTATTTGCTAACTCTATATACAAAGCCATCTCAAAATAAGGTTAAAACAAATCAAAAAACATTCTGCCTCCTTGTTAGCTCACAGGAAGACGATTGATACCGAAATCAGCTTGCGCAACATTTGAAAACTTCAAATTTTGTTACAAAATGTGGCTTTTTGGCATTTCTTGTAACTCACTTTCCCACGATTTTGGTGTTTTTGGAATGCCCTGATGATGCTGATGACGAATTAGTGGGTTTTAGAGGGTATCGAGATTTATTGACTCTCGAAGTTCCCTGAGGGCATGAAATACCCGAGGCGCCGCAGATTGAGAGATAGTCCTGTGGCCGGGCGCGGAGCGCTCGACTTCCACCATGGAATTCTGACTACACCATGGAATCTGACTCCCGTAGGGAGTCAGATTAAAATTTGATCCACTATGTACAAAACATTTCTCCGTATCTAATATTGTACCAGCGTCGTCTAACAATTCTATTCTCGTTAGTATATTGTCGCTTCACTTTTAGCTACAGATGCACTTTTAGCTCTGCAGATAAACCGGAACTCTCATGCCTGAATACGTTCGCATACGAATATTGCTCACTCATCCGCTATACGCATAATATTTCTTCTTATCTAATATTGTACTAACACCGTCTACGTCTGCAAATTACACAGGAACTTCTTCAGTCGAGCTAATGTAGAAAAAGAATTACGGAGAAAATAAGTACCGTAAATCCTCTAATTACTCAGCCGGATGACTTCTTGTTTCGTAAGGGGTCTAGGGGGTGACTTATTTGAGGGTATTCACAAAATTTATTGGTCACTTTTAAAAAGGTCTAGGAGATTCTCTAGGGCGCCATTTCAAATTCAAAAGAAGTTTTCAGAAATTTAGACCACATTTATCGGGAATTCAATTAACGGGAAAGAATTGGATCGTTCCCGATAAATGGGGTATGACTGTAGTAAACGTACACTGAATTGAGAAATTTTATCGACTATTAACTTTTGTGCAGAACCAAGTCGTGTTTCTCGTGGATCCCCCTTAATAAAAACGAGGTGCAGGTTTCGTTACATTTGACTTTTGGCCTGCTTTTTCACCCTCCCGGACCTCAGGCTCGGGGAGTACCCCCTAAATCGGCCACGCTGAATCGATTTTTCACGTGTTGTCACGTGAAACATAACTTACGTGACTCACGTGACATACGTAAAAGGGCGACATGGCCCTGCGCGGCCGTGTCTGCGTCATGTGATAGCTCATTTGGCAGCTCTCGGCGAGCTGAGGCGAACGACACCAAAATCGGGCCCGACAACGCGAACGCCGGCGAGATATGGGGGTCGAGAGTCTCGACCCAGGTAAACCTGGGATAGCCCGTACACTCCCAGGTAAAACTGGGATTGCCCGTATACTCCCAGGTAAACCTGGGTTAACCCGTACACTCCCAGGTAAAACTGGGATTGCCCGTATACTCCCAGGTTAACCTCGGGTAGCCCGTATGCTCCCGGGTTAACCTGGGATATACAGAATACCGAGTGTGGTCTAGAAGCAGGCTAAGCCGCGTCAGCGGCTTCCAGAAGGATAATCGATTCCACCAAAAAGCTCATCACAATCCCTACCACTACTTATCAATACAATTTCCCCCTTTTTTAACTAGCGGCGGAGCCGCTAGTTATCACGAACAGTAAATAGTGCAAAAGGTAATATTGAAGAACGACAGAAAGTTTAGTATCTGCTTGAAAATTTTTTTGATTCACCGTCTTAGCCAACTACAACATAGTTTATTTTGCCGATACAAAATTGTACATTACAGAAAAGACTTTATAAACACTCAAAGTTATAAGTGTTATGTTTATCGTTGGTAGAAGAAAATTGTTTGTCAGAAAGTCTCAAGTTGTTCATGTTTATGTTTCCGTAGGAATGCCTATTCTTTCTCAATTTCATATCATATTACAAAATTCCAAATAAGTTTGGCATCCAGTAGCTGACGAAAAATTTACATATCTTAAAATGGGTCGCTATGCCCATTCTTTCATGTCTCAAAGCAGCAGTTGTTCATGTTCGTGTTACTGTAGTAGCTGGAGAAACATGCTGGACACGACAGATTTTTATCCAGAACCCATTCGATTTTCTCGTCAATCGCCACGAATAATAAATAGAACAAAGGGTAATATTGAGAAAAACCAGAAAGTTTAGTATCTGACCGACATAAACTGTAGGCGAGAATCCGGCAATCTATAAGTTTATTTATTTGGCGCTGAAATTCAATTGCTAACACCCGGAAGGCTGATAAGTTGTCATAGCAAAAAAATTTTGAGTTCTAGGGAAAAAATTATATTTCTATGTTCCCAGTCTTTCTGAGGCCGTTCTGGACATCTTTGCATTTTAGACTTTTTGATTTGGTACCAGGAGTCAATTTTTTCAACAGCATATACTACTTATATAGTGCGTATCATATTTATAACCCTACCCCATATTTGGGGGTTTTGATACAAAATTCATTTCGCCGGCATGAAACACTTTTACCACATTGTAGAGCATGGTCGAAAACATAGTTTCAATAGAAACTTTCAGAACTCGATCAATAATATAGTTCTAAATTCCGCTATGATATGAAAATATAGTAGTATCACAATTATAACGCCACATGGGGAAAAACCAGGTTTTTTGACAAATTTTCGCCAAATTTGGCACTTTTTGGCGTTATGCCAAAAATCGGATGAATGATACAGAATCTAGACACTTTTCCGCACCAGACGCAAAAAACCGCACTGAAAATCGCTCGCTAAAAAACTGACGCGAAGGTTAAATTTCACGTTGAGAAAAAAGGCCAATTTTCCATACAAAATTGCGAAAAAATGTGAACGTGAACTTTAACCTTCGCGTCAGTTTTTTAGCGAGCGATTTTCAGTGCGGTTTTATGCGTCTGGTGCGGAAAAGTGTCTAGATTAGATCTAGATAGAATTTGGGGCCAAGCACGGAGATAACGAAGCATGGTAAAACACGATTGCTAAAATCCGGATCGGGATGCTAATAAATTGTCATAGTAGAAAATATTGAGCTCTACCAGAATATTAGATAAAAAGTTATAAAAAGAATATTTTATATTATGCGGCTTAATTAACGCGCTTTTGTAGTTTGTAGTCTGGGAGGGTACAAACTGTAAAACTCATATTTCTGGGATTCTGACTGAAATTTTTGGCACTGGGGGTTTTCGGATACGGGGAATCCGAATCTGAGGTCAGATTTTAGGTATCTGGTGCGTAATTGTTGCCAGCTAAAAGAAAATTTGTGTTACGAAGTTTAGGAATTTCTTTAAATTTAGCAGGTTTGTTGCTCATTCTGTTTCTAACCGCACCCATGTGTCTGCTCTTTGACACACACTTTTGCATTATGCTTTGTTCACGCAATGTGGGAAAGTGGAGTGGAGAGTGGAGTGAGTTGATTTATTTTGAATGGAATGTTATTTCGTGGCTTCAATTGAACTGTTTCTCACAGTGTTAGCCACACATCTGATGTTACTGACTCTATCTCAAATTTTTCTCTAGATTTAAATGTTAATTCAGATTTTTCCCATTTTGCTGTTTTCTCTCTTGTCTCATTACTCAATAATTCACCACACTCAATGCTTATCTCCCACCATTCTGTCAGTAAGATTCACCGGAACATTCCTTCTTTAAATGCCGGATTTCAGCATAAAACCCAGGACTTACAAACCAAAGAACACCGATCCTGATTTTTTAGCTCTTGCAAACGGACTTGGTGAGACCTATCGATTGCTTATTAGATTTATTGAGATTATTTGAATACGTTTACTAATAACTAACCTTCAGACCAATAATGGTGGATTTCAGGAAGAAAATCCAGGATAACTTTGCCATCGCCGCTTCAAAATTTCCGCTTCCAATAGTTTTGAGCTTAGCTCGCCGAGAGCTATCATTTGACGGAGCTATCACACGCCCGGAACTACAGCGTGGATCAAAAGTAGATAGATACATACAGACGGTCACTTTTGCTTTAGGGTAAGTAGACAGACGTGCATAAAGTAGACAAATATAACCTCGTGGATAACAGTATTACATATCAGAAGCTGTTAGGCTTGAAGAATTCTTCGGATTTCCTATACAAGCTGTAACTGGTGCCTACGGCACCGGAAAATGGTTCCTCTCGGAAATGGTGTTTTGGAGTTGTTCGGGAAAGAAATAAATTTCGAAAAATCACTGTTTCGTAGTTGAGCTGTCATATCGTTGAGCTGCAGAATAATCTATACCAAACAGATAAGGGCTGTTTCTCGGTAAGAGGCAATCGATTCCTCCGCAGGATTTGGCGAGTGATAGCTCAAATGAAAGATAGATCACAAAAATACCGACCAACAGTTCAATAGTAGTTTTGTTTTAATTTTCTTAATTTTTAAACTATATGTTGTAAAAACGTAAGTTAAGATATACGTAGTATGCCATAGATGGTTCGAAGACCGCGGTCTCAAGGACCTAACGACATAAAGAGTACCGATGACATAAGAGGTCAGAAGACCGGTACATGTATACATAAAAAGAAAAATATGGTACAAAATATAGGAGAGAACGATTGTAGAAGCTTTGGTACATCAAACGTTTCGGCTCTGATCCTAGACGCCTGATTACAGTCAAATTGCAATAAGGTCGAGCCGGATGCAGGACACTGGACTGTGCGGACACTAGACTACCCATAACATTAGACCACTCGGTTCATTAGACCAACTGCGACACTAGGCCTCCTGCGACACTAGACGCCAAAACACGGTGCGCGTGGTCTAGTGTCGCAGTTGGTCTAATGGGCCGAGTGGTCTATTATTACGGGTGGTCTAGTGTCGGCGCAGTCTAGTGTCGCGTACCCGTTCGAGCCATCCTCAGTAGGAACCCTTAACCCTTCATTGCCGAGTGTATCCGTTCGGATACGATATTGATTTGCTCTCTCCTTCACAAAAAGAAAGAAACGAATGAGTGTTCATAAGTGTGTTTGTGAATAGATCACATAGAAAAGAGAGATAAACAACAACAACAACATGATGATTTTGATAAAGACAGCTCACCAAAAGGAAAGCTAATGGTATCGCCAGAATTCTGCCCAAATTCTATGACTCCGGCAATGAAGGGTTAAAGCATTGAAGAAGCCTTAAAGAAGTTTGAACTAGGGCTGTGCAATCCTAACCTTTCCTAACCCATGAAAAGAGAGGTTAGGATCCTAACCCAGAGGGTTAGGATCCTAACCACGGGTTAGGATCCTAACCTTCTGGGTTAGGATCCTAACCTCCCTTGTATTTAAAAGGTTAGGATTGGGGCGGTTAGGAAAGGTTAGGAAAGGTTAGGATTGCACAGCCCTAGTTTGAACAAAAGATTTTGAAAAGCGTACTGATTGGAATACTAGATTTGGTTGTAAAAGTTGTTTGAGTTATGATAGAGTTATGTCATTTTTTTCAAGAAAATTGACTGTTGAGAGTTATGAGTCATCAAAGTTGCCTGAGGGCATAAGACGTAAATCGCGATTCCCATGTCAGACCGGGGCGAGTGATAGCTAAAACGATAGCTCTTGGAAAGATATGTGTTTCGAAATTTTTACATCCGAAATTTGAAAATTTGAATTGGCGCCAAAGCCGAAAACTGTGTTTTTAAGTATTTTGCTTATACAAAGTGTTGTTTTTGGTCCAATTTGCTTCGTGAGGATATTCAGCACATTCCTGCTTTTTAGACTTTCAAATTTGGTGATTTGGTTCGATTTCGCTCATCGATCCACAATGCATATTTTTCCGAATACTTGATTTCATGCACGAGTAAAACATAACGTCGGAATCGAGATCAGCCCACTTGGTAAAACCGAAAAAAATTACATACCATATGGCCTTAGTGTAGTGCTGGGGGTAGAAATTCGGATTCAGCCCATCAAAAAACCCAATATGTGAAATTTCAGCTTTCTATCACACCAAAAACATGGTAAATCAAAGAATTTTGATATACAGTAGAAGCTTAGCACATACCTTGGATGAAATTCTTTTTATACAATTTTTATCAAGTGTATTAGCTGTGAGTCCGGCCCCAAAAGCACCTGTGTGTGTCGGCCCAACCTGTAATCCGTTGCCTACGACACCGTCACGCCCAAATAATAAAACGGATATCAGTCATATATACGTCAGATTCGAATTCAGCAGCATCGAAAACCCCCGGGTGCAAAAAATCAGCCCTCCAGATGCTTTGGCTTCAAAAATGTCATTTTTGGCCAAAAAATGGCTTTTTTCTGGAAAAATCGACCCAAGGTACGAAATTAGAAAGTGTAAAAAGCAAAGTTGTAAATCGATTGGAACATAAAAACACACCCGTTTATATGGTCAAACACTTTAAAAACACGTTTTTGTGTTTTGGCGCGAATTCAAATTTTCAAATTTCGGGTCTTTTTTCCGGGCCAACTTTTCGAGACCTCCAAAATGAGCTATTACACGCGCCTGTAGCACGCGTGGAAATTTGACGGACGTGAAAAAAACTTGTGGAAACTTTAACGAAAAAGGCGAGGATTATAGTTCTTTATTTTTTTCGCTAGTGCTGTTTTTTATCTTTGTATGTAAGAAGTAGCATTTTATAAAATTATGCTAGACTTAGCCCAAATATCCATATCCATCCGAGGTTTCCGTTCTGGGACCTCTACTATTTTGCGTTTTTCTGAAGTGATTATTTTATTCAGGTTAAAAATTCATACTGTATTGATTTGTAAGGCAGAGGAAAAATAAAATGGATTTATTTTTCATAAAACTTGCATAAATGATCAAAGTTCGCTTTTATGCAACAAAATTTAAAAGATCATAGACCACCGCTCTTTGTTCTCACAAATTATGTTTTATGTATTGTTTCATGGCGAAAATATTTGGGACTAAATAAAATGCCAATCAATTTAGCTTTTACGGTTTGGTATCTAAAGCAAAGTGCTAACTCAGTAATTAATCATGGATGCCTTCGGCAAACTACTCCACAGGTAAATTATTTAAGCACTTTATTGTGAAGCGTATTTTCAGCTGCTTTTCATAAGAAAATTTTGTTGTCTGAGCTTTGTCAGCTTTCGGCCTTTTCAACAAAAGCAATTTTTGAATTGAAAGCATTCGTTTGGATTTTCTTAACTTATTTGCTATAACAAACCGGTATGCATAGGTATCGTAAAACCACTGTAATACGCTTCCCCTTGACAGAAATGCTGCGCATTTAGGAGGTGACATTAGCGCTCTAAACATTTGTGCGCTAGCAAAAGTTTAAGTTCATAACACTCGCTTAAGAGATAAGTATTGGCTCAAACTTAAGCTCAGGCCTACAAAATGAGCCATGACTTGTGTCTTACGTCTAAGTTTGAGTTGAGTTATGACCAAATATGGTCACAAAATCCCAAATTTTCAAGTTCAAGACTATATTTTGTCTTGAACTCAAACGTTCTTCTAAAAGTCTGAATTCGAATCCTTTGAAAAAAATTTCCGCTGCTAGAGTATGGTATAAAGTAATTTGAAATATGTTATAGCCTTCTATAACTACTTCAAATTATAATTTTCTAGAACATTCTAGATATGAAAAATCCCAGTGACGTAACCTTGGCATTCTGCAAGGGCTCGTATATTAGAGATCTTACTGCATAGAATCTCATCTTCAGTTTAGATTGCTGTATTCCATTAATGAGATACATTGATGTACGAAAAATTTACTCCAGAATTCTTCGATCATCCAACTTTGTTCGCATTTTACAATTGGTATCTCGACCTCACATGCGGAATCAGCTGTCTTCTATACTGCCTAATCATCTACATAGTACGAACGCGTTCTACCAAAGACATTCACACGTACAGTTTGTATCTTTGTGTTCAATTCACGTGGTCGGTTATATTCGACTTCGATTTTCGTGGCGGGACCAACTAAAATCTGACCTCAAATTCGGATTCCCCGCATCGAAAAATCGGCAAAATTTCCGGACCCTATTTTCCGGTTAAAAACCCTGGCTCGGGTGTCAAAACTTTGTAAAAACATGTATTGTATAAACATTATTAAAAAATGTCCAATATCTCTCCGGACCCGAAGACAAAAAAATTCAAAAATAACCGAATTCCAGAGGTAAATATAAGCCAATTTCAATAACCGAGTGCATTTTAAGAGTGCTTTTTTTATTTTTCCTTATATTTTTCTCATTTCACTAGTAACTAAAAACTCTTGGCAATGGGTCATACTGATAAATTTATACAAATAGATTTGGGGATACAACGGGTTATACTGATTTTAGGAACTAAAAGCCGCAACTCTGTCCAAATCTCCTGCAATGAGCGCCTTATTTGCTGTAGAACGAAGTATAGTCGGGTTTGAAACTCCAAGTGGAAATGGCAATTGGTGGTTTGACTTTGCTTCTACGGCCCTTGTTATAGTTCTTGTCTTCGGTGTCGTGTTATTGATAGGACTCAATGTTGGATGTTTTGTTTTGATACGGAAGCGACGTGAAATGATGTCGCGAAAGACGTATCAAATGAATATAACTCTGTACAAAGTGCTCACGCTACAAATGGTAATGATTTCGTGTTAAGAAAACTTAAGAAAAATTTTTCAAACAAATTTGAGAGGTAACTTTTTCGGGTAAATGCTAAATACTTAAAACTAACGGATCAAAGCATTGAAATGATTCAAAAACAAATTTCGTAAGAGTAATGATTTGAAGAAAGACTCAATTGCAAATTGGGCAATTGAAATTCAAATTGGAGATTCAATCTTCCATCTCATTCATTCTTTATAAAAAAAATTTCATACTAAATTTTTCAAATAAGTAAAGCCTAATTTTAGGGCATTTGAAATGGTCCCAAAATTTGTTGGAAGAAAAAGTATTCAGTATTTGCAAATGCAGTTCCAATTCTCGTTTTAGAAAATCATGGTCTCTATTTTTGAAAAATTGGACAAAACTTCGAAAAATAATGAAAATTTTTCTAAAATATCGTGATTCGGATTAACCAAGAAAATTATTATGAAAATTTTATTGTAGTTCCCAAAAAATTCGGCTGGACTATAGCGGTTTATCCAAGCATTTTCGGGTTAAATTTGAATTAGAAAAATTCGTTCGGCGAATATCCACTCTACCTAAGTCGCTGACCCGTGTCTGTCTGTCCCACGGCTTTCTTGCTCGGGTTAGACCACTTTTTTAAGCTCCGGGACTTCAGGATCGCGGGTACCCCTAAATCGGCCACGCTGAGTCGATTGGCGCAAAATTTTTTCACGTGAAACGTGAGTCACGTGGGGTCACGTAAAAGGGCAACTTTCTTAGCCGTGAAAATGCTCAAAATGCTCCCCAGCTCAAGAGAAGACGATTGGTACCAAAATCAGCCCGAAACGAGCACGGCTAAGAAAGATACAGGTGCGCGAAATCCTGAAATTCGTGGATTTTTGCCATTTTGCGCACCTCAGAACTTTCTTAGCCGTGGTCATTTCGGGCCGAGTGATACCTCAAAATGGCCGCGGCCTTCGCCGCGGTTGTTGGGCAAAGCTGTTTGGGACTAGCAACTATTTAGCAATAGAGAAAAATCAGACATAAATACGACGTAAAAAAATTCACTCTTGAAGGCCGCGGCGCTTTGAGATTCTCGGGACCGAAAAAGCGAAAGTTTGTTTCTTAACACACACATTATTTCGATTAGGATTACTTTGATTAGAACATATAACATTATTAGGTTGACATAATAGTATGTGTTACACAAAAGAATGTGTGCCAGATAAACAAACATTTACTTAGAACAAAGCGCCGCGGCCTTCAAGAGTGAATTTTTTAGCGTCTGATTTTTCTCTATTGCTAAATAGCACCTAGTCCCAAACAGCTTTGCCCAACAACCGCGGCGAAGGCCGCGGCGCTCCACTCTAGTCGTTCAGATTAAAGGAAATTTGGATTAAATAGGCCTGATTAGACATGATATTTGTAAAATAGTAAAAGCCATACAGTATGTCACAAATATAACCCCAATTCTTATTTTAGACTACCATGGTCTCTATGCTTGTAATGCCTGCTGCTATTCTTGCAGTCGCCATTCAAATGCGTTCTCTGTGGGCCAACGAACTTATGATCATATGCTTCTCAATCAGCAGCACTCATGCGATCGTGGAATTCGTTGTCACAGCCTATTTCATCAAACTTTATCGGCGCTTCTTCACAGACCATCTCGACAATCTGCTAAGCAAATTGTTTCATGTTGAGAGAAAAGAGCGAGCAATAACGACTTTCTGGATTCGTAGTAGATCAAGTTTATCGAAATTTTGATCGAGTATTATATTAAGAAATTTTGCATTGCTGAAAAGTACAAAAGTAAAATATACATGCAGTCGTACCTTGCCTTTATATACATAATAATTTACAAAATATCAAACTTCATAAATTAATTTTACACGCTCTTATGCGCCAAGTCCTGAATATTTATTCAAAATACCTATCCCGACCATATAGGGCCTTAAACGAAAAAGTTTCCCAAAAATTAGATTTTTGTGTGAAGTTTTGAGGCTAAAGCTCCAGGTAAATTTGGAACCATAATTTTCTGAAAACAAAGCAGTTATAAGACAACGTCTGTACTTTTGTAAACTGGAGACTCAGTGCTGTAACTTTCCTTTTAACATTATGACACGAGTGATCGAAATCGATGAGTTTGCCTTTTTTGTCGGAATTCGTCGATGTGGCTCGGGTCATAAGAATTTTTGAAACGTTTAAGAAAAATTTGCAAGTAATTGCACTCATTGGAAATAAAAGTCTTTTGAACCATTTCCTAACCACCTTATTTCTAGCACAAATAGTCATTGAATCGCTCTCAACGGCTCGAGCGATAGCGAGTGTGCCCTTGGCGATGTTTTGACTCTGCTGTTCTATAGGAAGCCGCTTTGAAAGAATACAGCCCGTTTACAGGCCCGTAGCCAGAAAAAAATTTCGGGGGGGGGGGGGGTTGAGATTTCAGGGGGGGTTGAGAAGTGAAAAAAACGCATTCTTAGGGGTGCATTTTTCAAAATTTTCTCGAAAATTTTTAAAACCATAGGGGGACCCTATTGATTTTTTTAGCTTCCGAATTTCGGGGGGGGGGTTGCAACCCCCCTAACCCCCCCTGGCTACGGGCCTGCCCGTTTACTTGACTGATTGAGTAAAATAATGTCATGTTGTCAGCAACACTCAAATTATTTATTGGGAGAAGGTTGTTTATTTACACTAAATGAAACATAACAGATTTAACGATCAAATTTCAATCTTGAGGGTTCCAGTTTAGGTAAAATTTAATTTTCACACTTCTGTACTTTCTCAAAGATCTCGCCTTCGCAAGAAAGAGCGAAAGAGACAAATGATTTCTCGTGCGCAAATAATTTAATTGAGTTTGCATTGGCCTAGTCTAGCCAAATCCAAACCGGATATTTAAGATAAATAATAGTACAACGACAACCGGACTGAAAAGAGAATTTAAAGTACGACGAAAAGATTTAACAATTCGCGGGAAAATATGCCATTTATGATACTATTATCATAACGGGTCCCCAGTGTCTGTCATGCATAAAGTGCCACCCACACAATTCGTGGAGCCTATAATTCTTCGAATTTTTTGCATTTGTACTTCGTCAGTTCTACTAACTAAGCTAAAGAAAGATACAAAACTATTCAAAGGACAAAGTTGTTTCACATTTGTCTACCTTTAAGAGGTCGTAAAATTGTATCGTGGGAAATTATTGTTATCATATCATTGCTTTTAAACCTGTATCGGGTGATGAAAAGTGATATCAGAAATTATTTGTCACCCTATATAGAATTGTAAAACTTTCCAAAAGAAAAAATGCAAAGCATGTTCTTGAAAAATTGTTAAATAGTTTTTTGATCTTAAAATTATCATCCTACTTCTTAAAATTTATTTTAGACTGATTCTAGCGTCAACTGACATGACATTATTTTACTCAATCAGTCAAGTAAACGGGGCTGTATTCTTTTTAAGCGGCTTCCTATTGAACTGCTTACTTATAAAAATGATATGCAGTAGAAGTAATCCAATGTCTGATAGAGGATACAAACCCATTTTATTACAAGTTTGCATAACGGATCTCTTGAACTTGGCTCTTACATTCTTTTTCATGCCGGTATGTTAGCCAATGTTTTATTTGTTTGTGTGACACAACGGTGTGGCATTTTTCTTGGACTAAGTTTCAATGCCTATTCAAAACGCTGATTTAGCTTTATGTTGTTGCTGGAGATTATGCACTTATTTATACGACAGGCTTCTTCAACGCCGTCTTTCAGGATGCTCCCATATTTACAATGCTCACTTTCAGAACATGGTTCTTTTTCTACCTTTTGTCCATTTGTTCACCAGCAGTGCAATTCCTCTATCGATATCTTGTACTATGCAGGTATGATAGGCTCCACAAACTTAGGCTTATAATTAAGTTTTGGTTTGCGTAAGCTTAATAGAAAATTTAGTTCCGAAATATTTTACCTATCTGTTTTTTGTTACCTAATTTAACCTATTATTTTACAAATCTTGTTTGTTTGTGACGGTTGAGATCTCGGGATCCCGTCGTTAGATTTTTATGATTTATAGCTCATTCGTTAGCTTATCGATTACTGAGGTGCGGAAAAATATTTTTTCAAAATTTGAAAATTTGAATTCGCGCCAAAACGTAAAAACGTGTTTTTAGGGTTTTTTAATATGAGACTTATAAATTTTATGATTCTATTCGATTTTAAAGCTTATTTGGAATATTCTATTTTTTTAATTTTAAAATTTCATGGTTTGGATTCATTTTTATGCCAATTTTTGTCATTTTTGACCATTTTTTGACCAAAAAAGTCGATTTTTCATATTTTCTTACCAAATGAGCTGAAAATTTGCATACAGGGGTTTTTCGACCTCCTGAATCCGAATTTCAATTCAGATTTCAAATTTGAAAATTTGAATTCGCGCCAAAATGTAAAAATGCGTTTTTGAGGGTTTTAAAGGTAGAGATTGTAAATTTTGTGGTTCTAATGGTTATTTTAGCTTATTTAGAGTCTTTCGGTTTTTTAATTTCGAAATTTCCATTTTTTGATTAATTTTCATGCAGATATTTGTCATTTGTGACCCTTTTTACCAAAAAAGTCGATTTTTTTATTTAGATTACCAAAAGAGCTGAAAATTTGCATACAGGTGTTTTTCGACCTCCTGAATCCGAATTTCGATTCAGATCTCGAATTTGAAATTTGAATTCGCGCCAAAATTTAGAAATGCGTTTTTATGGGTTTTCGGACGTAAAACTTTATAGTTTTGTGATTCTATAAGTAAATTAAGTTTTTGCATACCTTTCTACTTTTTATATTTCAATGTGCGATTTAAAAATGCTATTTTTACATAAATATTTACGAAGTGCTAATTTGCAAATCATTATATTTTTTGGTTTCCATTGTCGTTGTTGTTTTACTCTCTTTGTCACAGACGTAGTTATCTTTGTCATATCGTCCGCAGTTTGGATTAAAAAGATGATTCATACTATTTCCAGCGCCTTACTTAATTTCAAAACATGTTTTGCTCATTTCTCTCCCAGACAGCGCTAGAATATTCCGCAATTTAAGAGCGCTGAAAATGTGAATCAATTATTTTTAGAGTTTTCTTCTGCACAATTAAAAACAATGGATTTTGAATGCTATTTGTCTTACAATGCATTCAGATTAGATAAATGGCTCTTTCACTTCTGTATATATAATTCATTTTCTCTCAGCATTTATTTGAAAGCAGCATTTCGTATAAGTGGGAAATTATTTGTGTTAATTTTTCTTTCATTGCTGACATTAAATTTTCCCCTGACTGCTTAAATTGAACACTGCTTGAACTAAATTTCGGAATTATGATTCCCTCTTTCCTATAAATTATCCCCCGTTGAACTTACTACCTATTTATGGTGTTAATTTTCTGCCCACTAATTTCTGACTTATTCTTTAATTTTCAGATTTCAAGTCATTCCGCGTTGCCCAATGCCGCCGAAGCGATTCAAGCCGCAAGTGCCGATGGAAACGCGTAGTCGTGCTAAAGCCAAGAACAACGCCGAGATCCAGCCCGAAGTGGACGCTAAACGAATTCGTAAGGATACCAGGTAAGCTTTTTTAAATATTTATTGTACAATGAATTATATTGAAACTAGGTTTTAGCAGCCCCTGCCGGGGCTGCCAACTTTTTTTGAATTTTTGCACTAAAAAAATTTAACTATTTTATCTTTTCATAATTAATTCAAAAAATTTACTATCCTCAAAAACTTTAAACAAAAATCTTTCAAGGATTTTTATTGTGTTCGATGTTGACATTGAAATAAATTTATAGTTAAACATTAAAAATACGCAAAATACGGCAAATTTTTAAACAATTGTCATTTTGTTTTAAGAATTATAATAGAATAGACATTTTTAATGAATGTAGTTATACCTGCAAAACTTGAAGTCAAGTTTCTTATGGTTTTATTTGTTAGCAATCTCACGAATTATTTTGAATGATTTCATATATTCTAAAAGCACATCGTTAGCGTGACCCGCTGCTACTTGGCCTTTTTGACCCCTTTCACAAAATTCACGCTTATTGCCAATAAATAATCGAAATGACCTATTGACAATAAGTTGGCCGGAAGTCATGTGCGAGCAGCATCCCCCCTTTTTGCGGTGTTAAGGAATTCATAGCGTAAGGGGCCAATCGAAAAATGTATAATTCGTGTAATTGCTATTAATTAACATTGAAAATTCCTTAGACATCTCGTGTAGATACATATCAGATAAAAATATCATAAAGATAACTCCATTCATTTTCTTTCGTTGATGTTCAACCTAAAGATATTATCACAAAGTTATATCTGTAGAGGCCAAAAATTTTTGACAGCCGTTGTTTTGCAAAAATTCATGATTCCAAATTACCAAAAATATTTAGGCTTATAAAGAAAAATTTTTGCCCTCGTTCAAAAGTAAAACGCTTACCTGTGAAACCTAAAACTATGTATTAGAAAATCGATGTTCTTTAGTCATTATTTCCCTTTCATCTATAAAATTTCTTTATAAACAATGTTCCTAATTTTTCTCTCTTCACAATTTTCTGGAAGTTTTACTTTGATACAATCCCATGATTTGACTCTTGATAACGCGACATAAAGTTGTCCATGCGCAAAAACTTCGTTTGACAGATCAAGTCCAATTTTTTCAAACGTTTGTCCTTGAGATTTATTTATCGTCATAGCAAATGCAAGTTTTACCGGAAATTGATGTCTGTGTACATCATAGCCAAAGGACGTGTTATCAACCAATGTTATTCTCGGTAACAGAATTATGTTCCCACATTTGGTACCAGATATAATTTGGCATTTAAGAACATGTGTTTTCATCTCAATTACACGTAATCTCGTTCCATTGCAAAGCCCTGTGTCCATGTTCAAATTTCTTAGTAGAATTACAATCGAATTTGTTTTTATCCTCAGAATATGTGGTGGTAATCCGGCTGACACTGATTTATTCAGAACTTCTGGAGGTATTTCACCGCAATTTGTTTCGTCAATACTTGTATAGCCTTGGGTGTTGCCTTCTAACATTTTTAAAATGTCTTCATTCAATGTGTCAACGTCACAGTTTAAAGCTGCTAAAATTGCGCTTTTTGACATCTTTTTAAAATCTTGATTCTTTATTAATACTTTGAAAATTTCTTCAGCTAAACTTTTTTTACAAATACATATCTCTGGTAACTGATATCTATCTTTCTCATCGTTTTTTGTTCCATCGCCAATATCAATTAAATCTTGAATGAATTTTACTTGAGTTGGGTCGGCTCTCATATTCTTTTTAAGTTTAAATACTTCAAATTTTTTCCAATGTTTCCAACGTTTTAACGATAAGTCAATTAATTTTTTCATATATTCATTCTCTCTTTGTCTGGAATTAGGACTTTTATTTTCTCGGCTTTTACGTTTCCGTTCTGCAGATGTCATTGCTCTTTTTTTCACACTTTTACCGGAATTTGACTTATTTTCATTTGTATTAGAACTGGTACCAGCGTTATTATCACAAAATTGACTTTCTGGAAGAGCATTCGAAGTTGTTTCATTCTGATTGACATGTTTACTCACACTTTGATTTTCTGGATCTGTTTCATCATCAGTCTTTTTATCTTGATTTAAGCGATTTAATGTCTGGTTTACTCCAGATTTAATCGGTTTTGAACCTCTTAATGAATATCTTGACGACATAACTCAAAAAAGTGACAGTAAATCGTAGTGACAATATGGAATCAGTTGCGCCACTAAAAAATACAATTTTTAACATGGAAATGGAATAATGTTTCAAATATAAATAGAAATATCAAATAGGGTCAAATATTGCACTATAATTTTTGCACTATAAGATATAGAAAAATCACAAATATAAACAATTTTGCGCATAAAAAATTTTTATAGTTTATTAAGGTAATGTGAGGAATTAAATTGGTTGAAATTAATGATCGGAATAATAAATTCACAAATAAGTTAAATTGCGACAATGATAAGAAATGATAAATATCATCTGATTGAAATGGTATCACGTTCAACAGTGAATTGCTACTAAAATATTGAACCAATGAAGAGTTAACACGCTAAAACGATTTGAAAAGAGCTTTCACATTCGGCCACACGATAACTTATTCACATCGGCCAGCCTTTCTTTGTTATGGCCTTTCTCTAATGCGAATTGACGTTTAATGCACAGATGTTCATATCGCATTTCTGGTACCAAGATTGCGACAAATGTCGCAATCTTGGTCGCAAAAATAACATCAAATTCGAACTCCCCGTATCTGAAAACCCCTAAGCACTGATTTTCCCGTCATCAAATTGCTTTAAAAAGCCTTTGCATATCAAAATCGCAAAAATCGCATTTCTGGTACCAAGTTTGCGACAAATGTCGCAAACTTAGTCGCAAATATCAAAAATATTATCATTTTTGATTTTGTCATCAAAAAATAACCATAAAACATATATTGAATGTCAAAATCGCAAAAATCGCATTTCTGGTACCAAGATTGCGACAAATGTCGCAATCTTGGTCGCAAAAATAATGTCAAATTCGAACTCCCCGTATCTGAAAACCCCCAAGGACTGATTTTCCCGTCACCAAAATGACTTAAAAGGCCTCAACTGAAAAATCGTGACATCGCCGTATGGTGACACATTACTTTATACTATTAGGATGTTTGGAAAATTTAGTTCTGTTATTAGTAACATTTTTTAACCTCCAAATTTCGAAAAAAGTTAAGAAATATCGGCATTTATTCCTCACGATTTAGTTAGATCTGTTTTAGCCCAATTATTTTCTAATTTTTAAGCAGCATTAGCAGTTCTAAAATTTTTACACCTCCTTCTAAAAATTTTACACCTCCAAAATGAACCATTAGCTTTCTCTGGAACGTTCAATATTGTAATAAATTTGATATACGATTAAGTTCATTCTGATTCTGTTATATAGCGTTCAGTCTCTTAGAGGTGCTGACAGTAATTTTTGGCAAAAAATAGAAACATTTTCAACTATAAAATTTAGTCCAAATATTTCTATTGAATTACACTACTACTATTATTTTAGGCCTGCTCCCGTCGAAGATGGCAGCGCGCTTCGCAATGACTACAAGGGTGAGGTTCCCGCCAAACCTCAAAATTTAAACGGCGAGGGACCGTGCAACCCTCCAGCAAGAGACAAAGCTGATGTACCTCATGAACTATATTATGTCGGCGAGGGACCGAGCAACCCTCCAGGAAGAGGTAAACCTGATGAACCTCATGAAATACTGAACTTACAAAACTTACCGTCCATAACATTGAATCACGGAAACAGAAATTTTTTATCTGATAGCGATGAAAATTTTGCCTTTACAATTGAAAATGCTATTAAAGTTTTGAATGAAATGTATGATAAATGGCTTAATGATAACTCTCGATCATCCACCGCTGACACGTCAATAAAAGCTTTTACTGCTCATTGTAATTTGACTGATCCAGACCAGGGTTGTGCCGAGTGACTCGAAACTCGTAACTCGAAACTCGACTTTTTCGCCGACTCGAAACTCGACTCGAAGAATTTCGGCCGACTCGACTCGAAACTCGAAATTTTGGACACATTTTTGTAAATTTTCAATGTATTTTAAGCGGTATTTTTGGCAAACAGGCTTAATATTTCAAAAAATTTTCGCCTGCGGCGCTATTTTTTTCTCCCACTTTGTATTATGTCTCATTGTTTATCGCCAACCTTGGGCCGAAAATTTATTAAATTTCAATAAATATTCAATAATTCAATGTTAGAATTTATTTCAATGATAAATTTTGGTCAATTTTGACGTTTTTTCCAATTTTTTATAAAATTTCCGCCTGCGGCGCCTTTTTGCCATATGTTTATTGGTCTACTTACCCAGAAATATGAAAAAATTCGCGGAAAAAAAAAATTTTTGAAAATAACTCTGTTTGCCAAAAATTGACATTTAAAATTTTGTATATTCTTCCAAAAATTTCGGCCGGGAATATTAGCGTATTTTTCAAGAAATGCAGCAAAATCCACGCCGAAAAAAGCGCCGCAGGCAAAAATTTTTGAAAAATTGACTGTTTCTTTAAAAATTGACTAAAATTTATCATTCAAATTAATTATAACACTGAATTTTTGAATATTTATTGAAAATTTCGCAAATTTTGTTGATAATTTTCGAGAATAGACATACAAAATTTTAATGTCAATTTTTGGCAAACAGAGGTTATTTTTCAAAAATTTTGCCTGCGGCGCTTTTTTTCCGCGAATTTTCAACTGATTAATTAATGCGGAAACTGTCAAAAATAGCGCCGAATTTTTTTCCAAAAATTACAATCTTTATTGAAAATTTCACGAATTTTGCCAGCGGAAGACTGTAAAATTCAATGCATCTCCACTTGGTTCTGAAGAATCTGATATAATAATTTTCAACCGCTCGAGCAATAATCACGGATCTCCTACATTTTGAAAATTGCTCTTTATCAATCACAATTTTTCTCGGCTAAATTTATTGCAACATTATGCTATTTTTGCGTTTTAGGCCAAAATTAGGCTATGAAGTTAATAACTATTTCCAAAAATTAGTACCAATTTCAGAGATGAAATATTCAAAATTTGGGACATTTTTTGTTCAAAATAACAAAAATTAGCTCAAAAATTAGCTCAAAAATAGCCAAGAATAGCTCAAAAATAGCCAAAAACCACCCCTTTTTAGACATAAATTGAATAGTAGTACTTATAAATAACAATTAACAGCAAATTTTAGCAAAAAATTGCTTTAAACACCGAAAATTTTGACTTTTTGAAGCATCAGGAAATTTGACTCGAAAATGACTCGAAACTCGAAACTCGACTTTTTCGTCGACTCGAAACTCGACTCGAAGAATTTTCGGCCGACTCGACTCGAAACTCGACTCGAACTTTTCGTCGACTCGGCACAACCCTGATCCAGACTTATTCATAAATTTGTCATCAAACGCTAATATAAGTTCGGTCATACTAATTGATGCTTTCGAGAACATTATTGCATTGAACGAAATTACCACTAATAACGAATTATCATACGTTGCTGATCCTCTGCATGAAATTGGTACTTCTGCCGATATTCCATTTGTTTCTAAATCACGAGGCAGACCAAAAGGAAAACGTAGTAAACGTATGACTCTAAGACACCAAAATTTAAAGGATCAGGAAAGTCATAATCATAGGCAACAAATATATCTTGAAAAACAAACTCCCGAACGTAGAGAAAAACGGTTATCCGCTCAAAAAGAATACGAATCTCAGAGAAGATCTATTGAAACTCCGGTTCAAAAAGAAAAACGTTTATCTGCTCAGAGGCGAAGAGATATCAACACGAGAAATCGGACCAATGAAATGGAAAATTTATTAGCAAAAGAACGTGATCCGACTAAAGACTATACTTTCAAATTAGGATCGTTTGATTTTCCATGTGTTCACTGCGGTGCTCTGCACTTTCAAAATGAAGCTAATCTAAACGAGTTGAAGAAAAATAAAGCTGAGCGTTCATACGACGATTATTGTTCTCATGGCAAAATAATTTATGATGATTCTCCACCATTTCCAAATGTTTTGAAATCACTATTCTTAAAGCAGCATCCAAGAGCCACTGAATTTATTGAAAATATCAGAAATATAAACGCATCCTTCGGTTTTGTTTCCATAAACGCACATGTAAAGAATCTCACAGGGCATCCAATTCCTGGTACACTTCCATCATATGGCCAGCTGTTTTTCTTGGATACTAATCAAGCATCTGATATTAGAGCAAACAATCCGTTAAATGCACGAGTTAGTCAAGAATTGTTTCGAGAAATTGAAACTGAACTTAGAAACAGTAACAACCAATTGATTAAGTCATACCAAATGATGTACGAAGTCGAGAAACAGCAGAATGAATTAGCTAGGCGCAATAATATCCCAGAAAAGAAAGTAACTTTAGTGTTTGATCGGAAAGCCCGAACCAGAAATGATTTGCCTCCTGCTGAATCTAACGAAGTCGCTGCCATTTATGTTACAAATTCCGAAGGCGAAGTACCAAGATCGTATGTGACTGTATATCAAACAAGTGGATCGATTAGTCAGTTTAGCACATTATCTGAATTTCTCGATCCGATGACATATCCACTAATATATCCTCGAGGTGAAACAGGTTGGACAATAAAAATGCCGTATCAGAATCCTACAGGCAAACGAAAAAATATTTCCAGACGAGAATTTATAAAATTTCACGCTGCATTCAGACCATTGAATATGCCTGACTCAAGATTTAACCCTGTCCATTTTGCTGAAAAATTGTTGCATCAGTTGATATGTGGACAAGAGTTGAAGGTGATTTGCTGAAATTACAAGAATTGAAGAATAAAAGCATGAAATCTGCGAAAGCTTTCGATGTCAGAGAATCACTGAACGCAAACGATACTAACGATGTTGGACTTGCCGCGAACACAGATGAAATTAGTAAACGAGTGATTTTATACTCTGACTATCAAGGTTCCATACGTTTTTATCAGGAAGAGTTTCGCAGAAGTATGATAATGGCTAAAAGATTTGGACCACCTGATCTGTTTATTACCATAACTTTTGGCAGTGACAATGAAGACCTGAAAAAAGCTATAAATATTGAGTTGGAAGACGGGCAGTCCATACAGCAACAGTCTAATTTCCGACCTGATATGGTAGCGAGAGCTTTTGAATTGATATACGCTGATTTCATTGAACTAATATGGAAAAACAACGATAATGGAGAGCCTACTTTCGGAAAAATACAATGCTACAGTGCGGTAAACGAATGGCAAATGAGGGGAAACCCTCACGGGCATACCCTATGGACACTTGATGATAAATATAAATTGAAAACCACGGAACAAATTGACCAAATAATTTCCGCTGAAATTCCGGATCGTGAAATTGAACCCGAGTTACATTATTTAGTTGCAAAGTATCACATTCACGGACCATGCAGTCGGAATTCACCATGCTGGAAAAACGGAGTTAGTTGTTCAAAAAGTTTTCCGTACAAATTCCAGCCTAACACAGAGTTTAATGAAAACGCAGGAAAACCTTTGTATAAGCGAGAAGACAATGGAAGATATGTGGAAAAAATGCTTGATGGGGAAAAAGTGAAAGCAGATAACAGATTTGTCGTTCCATACAATCCATATTTGCTGCGAAAATATAAGTGCCATATAAACGTAGAACACGTGTCAGGAATACTATTGTATAAATATCTTTACAAATATTCATACAAAGGTCCGTCTCGAGCAAACTTCAATTTGGTTGATGAAGAAAATCGGGATGAAATTCATGAACATCTGGATGCAAGAGTTGTCTCAGCGCAGGAAAGTTTTCATAGAATCTTTGAATTTCCCCTCCAAAGAAGAAGTCATGCTGTTCATGATTTAAAGATACACTTAGAGAATCAACAGGTAATTTCATGGACCGATAAGGACACTGAAACCACGATTCAACAAAAATTGAACAAAGATACTCATTTGACAGCATTTTTCAAGTTATGCAAAGATAGCATTCATTCTGAGTTCGCTAAACGGTTCTGCTATTGGCAAGTTCCTGAATATTTCATATGGGACGATACAAACAAGAATTGGAATGCTGCAGTAAAAGGAGGTGAGGACACAGAATTTATACGTCCAGATGGCAGGAAGTATAAAAGGACAACAAATCTTGGAATGATTTACGATATTAGTCCTGCGCAAACTGAGCTTTTCCATCTTCGAGTTTTGCTATTGCATGTAAAAGGTCCAACGAGCTACGAACATTTGAGAACAGTGGATGGAACCATTTATGAAACTTACCAGGAAGCGTGTTTGAAACGAAGCTTGACCACTGATGACCAAGAATGGGAAAGGTGCTTAAATGATGCCAAACAGACCATGATGCCTCGAAGAATGAGAGTTTTGTTCACAAATATTCTTATCCATTGCAAACCAGTTAAGCCGGTAGATTTGTGGGAAATGTTCAAAGAATCACTCTCTGAAGATTATTTGCATTCATTGGTCAGAAGCGTTATTGAAACAATATCTGATGAACGAAAACAGCAACTCGAAAATTTGGCGTTCCAGAAAGCTTACGCTGATATTGCAAACCTATTTATCACAGAATGAGGTGAACCAATAACGTCCATATATGGAATGCCAGAACCGGATATGACTTTGAATGACATTGCAATGAATATTGACAATGTACAACATAAGGAAATTGCTGAAACGATGGTTGACGCTATGAATGAAAAGCAAAAACAGTTCTTTGAAATGGTAAAAGAAGCCAGTGAAAATGAAACTCAGGAAAAGACATGCTTTTATTTAGAAGGTCCGGCAGGAACTGGAAAAACTTACACTTATATGGCGCTATTCCATGATTTCATGAGTCGAGGAAAATTGGTTAAATGCATGGCATCGACAGCAATGGCAGCAGATTTGTTACCAGGAGGCAGAACTGTTCATTATACTGCAGGCACTAATCCACCGATAGCTAATAAATCGATTACAAGATTTTCGAGAAATACCATTAGAGCAAAGGAGCTGATTGAAGCTAAACTGTTCATTTGGGATGAGGCGCCAATGGCTGATCGTTACTTACTGGAAGCTTTTGATAGATCTTTAAGAGTACTATGCAATATTGATAAGCCGTTTGGTGGAAAACTCATAATTCTTGGAGGAGACTTTAGACAGTGTGCTCCAGTGGTAAAA
This sequence comes from Ditylenchus destructor, assembly GCA_022814885.1. NCBI lineage: Eukaryota > Metazoa > Nematoda > Chromadorea > Rhabditida > Anguinidae > Ditylenchus > Ditylenchus destructor. Next base: position 89,591 of record JAKKPZ010000129.1, on the reverse strand, counting down.
GAAGGCAGTAAAAGCCAAATTATCGGTCAAAGCATTAAAAGAAGTGAATTATGGCCACTGTTTAGTCCGTCATTTAAGCTTACACAGAACCAAAGAGTAGATCCAGACGAAATTGAATTTCTTGAGACTTTGAAACAGCTTGGTGATGGAGAGCTTCAAGACGGAGATGAAGGGTACTTTGAATTTCCAGAAGAATGTCTCAGCAATGACCTAATAACTGATGTTTACGGTTCAGCGTTGGCCACTAAAAACTACGATGAAATGCATGAACGCGTTATATTAACTCCGTTGAACAAAGATGCCAATGAAATTTGTAACCAAGTTTTGGAGTTTCTGGAAGGTGAAGATAAATTTTACACAAGCATGGATACTTTGGCGGAGAATAACAATTTGAGTAACACAGAGCGATATCCAACCGAAGTTTTAAATGCCATACAGTTGAATGGTATACCGGACAGCGAATTGAGACTGAAAATTAATGCCATTGTAATGCTAATTAGAAATTTGAATGCTTCCCAAGGTCAATGCAACGGAACAAGAATAATTATCACTGAACTAAAGGATAATCTTATAATTGGGAGAATTTTGACTGGAGATAGAAAAGGTGAAATTATTTTCAGTCCGAGAATAACATTTGTCGCAGAAGATCCCAAAATGCCATTTAAGTTTCATCGACACCAGTTTCCAGTGAAATTAGCGTTTGCTATGACTATAAATAAGAGCCAAGGTCAGACATTTAAATTTGTAGGAGTAAATTTGATGAATGAAGTCTTTACTCATGGTCAATTATACGTTGCGGCATCAAGAGTACGAAAAATGTGTAATTTGAAAATTCAGTTGAATGAAATAAGAGAGCGTAATAGTGTGAAGAACGTCGTTTACAAAGAGCTTCTGGAGGACTGAGCGCCATAACATCCTTACCTATGACGGGCATCAAAGAGCCAGCTTTATGTAAGTCATTGGTATATTTTATTATCATAAAGTTAATGCCTAATGTTTAGATTTTCTCTCAATCTTTCAACTACAATATGTCGCCAAGCGGCACTTTCAACTTTTATCCAGGTAACATTTCAAAATAACTTAAAAAATAATTATTATTAATGTTTTCTTTCAGGAAATGCAATTTTCTATCAAACAAGCGCGCGCCAAGTTCATGCGATAACTCGCGTTCGGCTGTGGGGTTCGTTTGAACGTCTCACCTTGGGAAGTTCGCTTCACCAGGTAAAAGTTTTAACTTATAAAACATGAAAATGAATTAAAAATTTTAGATTTTCCTCTCCACTTTTGGATGAAGCGAATGCGCGCGGCACATTTCCTGGTCTACAATGTAAGTTTGAATTTATATACTTTTCAGAAATGCTATAATTTTATTTTCAGCTTCTGTCGAATTACTGTCTTCACTATTTTCGCTGGCTGCTCTCTCTTTCAACATATGGATGACTCTTGGATGCTCTCTTCTCCTACATTGCTCTTTTTTGTTCACTGTTTCTATTGTATTTATTCTAAAAAATAAATTGTAATATGATTAATTGACTAACTTTAAATTTGTTAAAACAAAACTTATTTCCCCAAATATTACTAAACTTTAAAAAATATGCAATCCGTCAACGCGCGCGGGCCGTGCCCGCGCGCCAAATTATAAATCAAGTAGGCTTTGAATTTTAAAACAGATTCAGTGACTAAACAATTTAATGTCTTTACAAATGTGATTTACAACGCCATTTTTATTGTATAGTTTTGGTTTAAAATAAATTATTTTTTGTTTTATCTTTCAGGATTTAGCATTACGCTAAAAGACTTATGGAATGCCAACAACATTTTAATTTAACCGGCATTTTAATATATTTTCACACAAAAAAATGGCAACGTTAGGCCAAGCCACATGTTTTTTCACATTCTATGTTGTTGGTGTAGAATAGTTGAAATAGTCGAGTGAAGACTGATTGAATACGTCAAATTGTCTTGTAAATGTAAAATTTTGAAAATTTGAGTGAAAATAAGTAAAAAGGTGCTTCTAAAACTCTATTCTTTTATCATGATTAGAACCGATTAGTAGTACCGATCCGTTCCTCCGGCCCTGGTTTGTATCCTGAAATTTTGATACAAATTAAGAAAAACAAATCAAATTTTTCCTGCACAATTAGTATTTTCCAGATAAAGAAACAAGCGAACAAATCGGCCTTTACTCAATGAAGATGACAGATTAACTTCCAAAGATTGCACCTATTCAATAGACATCTAAGATCACACATCACTTCATTCTGTCCTACACACAATTATATAAACCGAGAACATTCCCCGAAAGTCTCCCGGATAGCTCAAAAAGAAGTACCATTTAAGTACACTTCATTGGGTTCGTTGACAAAGGATTATCCTCTTTAGAAATGAGAATGGAGTCTTCCTTTGTTCCAGGAAGCGGATCAGACACCAAACTACAGACTGGCTTTAAATGTAATAGAAAACACTTCAAAAGAATGCCATTCATACCTTTCTCTGCAAAACTGGCGCCTTATTGTTGACTGACATATGCTCAACTTGCTATGTACAGTTATGATTACGTGTTGCGTAGTGTCTGCAGTTTCTTCAGAGTCAATTGGGAAGAACGAAATAAATGATCTCTTTAGCAAATTTGGTGAGCTGAAAGTTGGATGAGTTTTTCGGACATTTTGTCGGTTTATGGCAATGTTTAGATCAATCAGTTTATAAGGTCACAAAATATGACTTATTGTCGAAAGTTCAAAAGATAGGTGTATTTTTGGAAAAAACCGCACTCAAATGGAAAATAAAATAAAAGGGTACCCCAGGTTAGTTTTTAGTACTTTTCGAAAATGCTGGACATTTTTACTGGGGCTGCTTGCCCGCTTACCCCTGGGTATGCTATTGGATGAGTCGTTATCTTGACTATGTGTTGTTAAAATCGATAACTTCACTCGTAAAGAGACACTCTCTTTAATAGTCGCACTATTTCCTTTTTTTAATTTATTGCTTTTCATCTTTCCTTCTCAGATTATATATGCCTTGCTGACACCCCATTGGCGACAGCCTGCCTGACCCTGCCATTTTACATTTATACGCACTCGAAGCTGGGTTGTCCGATAGTCTATCTCCAAACTCAATCCCAACGATGCTTCTCTCTCCCTAAGGTATAACTGAGTCGTCAACACCAGGGGTGTCTCCATTGGATAGACCCAATGACGACCCTGGCAGTTTGAATATCCATACCATTGCTTTCGAATCATTCATTCTTTTAGAAAATTTTTCTGCTCAGGACATTTTTTGTGTTAATTTGCTTTATTTAGTTTGAAATTTTGGTGATAATTTTATATTAAACTTTAAAAATTTTAGATTGAGTCAATCTTGACTGATAAAATATGAGCTTTGCGAAGGAGAGACTCAGAAAAACTATCGCTTTGCTGGTCCTAATCGGCCTCAATTACTGCTGTGGCACTCAAGCGTGAGTATTGAAAGTTTATGCAAATTAGGAACTCAGAAAAGCTTTGAATATTTAGTTACGGAATTTAAGGGATTTCTGAAATACCGTATTTCCTCTAATTGAACCCTCGGGGACTTAATTATTTCAATACCCCTCTAGAGGAGAGGTTTATTTTAGGGGGCTCTATTATAGAGGGGGCTCAGTTAGAGGAAATACGGTAAATTATTGAGGAACAATAAATTTGAGAACCATTCATAAAATAAAAATAAATTCGGTTGGCTGCTTATCCAATTTTCCTAACATTTTTTCAGAATTTTTAAAAATAAACATTTTTTGTCAAAACCCTAGATAAAACGAAAAAAATATTTTTAAATATCTTTCCGATGTACCAAAATGTACTCCCCTTTTCAGGACCGGGACCGCCCAATCATCCGGAAACAGAACAAATTTGTGTCTCTGACTGAATTGTGTCTCTGACTAATTTGTGTCTCTGACTAATTTGTGTCTCTGACTGACTTGTGTCTCTGACTAATTTGTGTCTCTGACTGATTTGTGTCTCTGACTGATTTGTGTCTCTGACTAATTTGTGTCTCTGACTGACTTGTGTCTCTGACTAATTTGTGTCTCTGACTAATTTGTGTCTCTGACTGATTTGTGTCTCTGACTAATTTGTGTCTCTGACTAACTTGTGTCTCTGACTGATTGATACTGACTTGATGACACCAAAAATAAGCACTGGAAAGAATGCCCTCCCTCACGAAACCGTTACGGACACCAAAAATAAGCACTGGAAAGAATGCCCTCCCTCACGAAACCGTTACGGACACCAAAAATAAGCACTGGAAAGAATGCCCTCCCTCACGAAACCGTTACGGACACCAAAAATAAGCACTGGAAAACCGAAAATTTAGGTACATTTTAGCTATATTTTGTCTAAATTTGTCTATATTTTAGCTATATTTTGACGTCAAATTCGAATTCCCCGCTAAAAATTACCCTAATTTGGTACCTGTCTAAAATTAAGCACCCCTAAGAATCCACTTGCCGTATATCCCATGGGACGCCATATCCCATGGGACGCCGCACAGCTTTAACTTACTATAAGGATTCGATATATGACCCTATGAGCAGAAAGACGGAAATTAATACAAGAGAATTACACCTGCCGGGAAAGAGTAATTTTGCTGTTATCGATATAACACCTTTGCGTCGTTCGCGCTATGGTCCACCGCTTTGCTGCTTATCTTTTGCAAAACTCCTTTTTAGCTAAGCCTAAATCTTGTCAGGACAAAGCACTAAGTTTGGGCCATTAGTATATGGGCGGTTATTAAATCGCAATTTCGAAATTAAAATAAGTTTTTTATCGTGTATTTCCTTCATAATATCACTTCTTCTTCTTCGATATGTGTTGGTGTATTTATAATGTGTTGGCACAGCCAGTGTCAAACATCTGTCAATTGACATTAACAATGCTGGTATTGTAATTAAACGGATGAACCACGCATAGAGGCCCAAGTAAGAAAAGGGTTATTGTCCGTGGTTTCTAAATTAGTCTACTCGAAAATGCCACTTTTCCATGTTTTGCATGCAGAAATTAATCAAGGGAATTTTTGTAGTAGAATTACAAGCGCCTCACGGCGCTTGTAAAAGTGTGTAAATGGGGAAGTTACTAGACACCTGTGTCCACCATATATGATATACATTTCGTTTTGTTGCTTTGTTAAAAAAATTTTTTTCATAAAAAAACCGTTGTGCCGATTTTTTTTTTGTTAGGTGTTATTAGCTAGCAAAAGCACCGCCGCTATCGCGGCGTTTCGCGACGAAAAAAAATTTTTGTCTAAAAAATGGTCTAAAAAATTTTGTCTATATTTTGTCTAAATTTTTTGAAAATCTGTATCAGCACATCCGTACGAACATTTTAAGCTATCACTTGCCCGGAAATGAGCAGTGGAAGGGGTCTAAACGTCAGTGGACTGACAGACGGACGGACAGACACTGGCTTCTTAGTAAAGTAACATTGGTTTTTGCTTTATAAGCAGGGATTCCAATTAGACCTTAATTTCTTCCATGTCTCGAACCATCATCTCTAATCATTGTCTCTACCATTATATCTGACCAATGTGCGGCTCACATACAATTTCAATTTTATTCAGAGACAATGGAAGAAATTAATGTTTAATTTTTCAACTTTTCAATCACTGCCAGTGTCGCAACGACTCCGGAGTCGGAGTCACTCCCAAAATCTAGCCGGAGTCGACTCGGAGTCGACTCCGGCCTCTGGAAGGTCGGGAGCAAAAAAAGCATAGGGGGTACCACATGAATTTTTTCTCCGGCGCCGCCGTTGGCGGCGCCGGAGAAAATTTTGAAGGTTTTTTCCAAATTTTTCCAAATTTTCTTTAATTTTGCTCCAAATTTTCAAAAATTCATCCCCGAATTTTTTGATACCAAATATTTTTTCTTAAAAGAAAAATTATCATTTTGGAAATATTTTGTCGTTTTTCCAGAAAACAGGTATGAAACACTAACTTTTGGCAATTTTAAGATGAAAATTTGTGAGCTTTTCAATAAATATTCAAAAATTTCAATCTTTAAATTTATTTCAATGATAAATTATAGTCAATTTTTTTAAGGGAAAGCCAATTTTTTCTAAAAATTTTGCCTGCGGCGCTTTTGTGTAGTGAATTTTTCTATATTTCTGGAAAAATATACTAATACAGGCACAATTTATACACACAAACTTGCGATGAAAAAGCGCCCCAGGCAAATTTTTTTGAAAAAATTTGAAGAATTTTTGAAAATTTGGAGCAAAATTAAAGAAAATTTTCAAAAATTTGGGAAAAACCTTCAAAATCGACCATTTTTGCAGATTCATTCATGACCAGCGCATCAAAAAACCCTTAAAAACACGTTTTGTTGAAAATCCGAAAAAATTTGTTTTTTGTCATTTTCTGACCATAGGGGGGGAGTACATGGTTTTGGAAAAAAACCGATTTTTAAAAGTTTGGAAAATTTTTATGTAAAAATTTAGGTAAAATAGCGTAATATTGATGAAAAAGTGTATAAAAATGGTAAAATAGCAAAAAACACAAAAAAATGAGCAAAAATTGGAAAATTTGGTCAATTTTCAATTTCCCCGGAGTCGACTCCGGAGTCGGAGTCGACCTCCGACAAAATGCCCGGAGTCGGAGTCGACTTTTGAAAAAGTTGCGACACTGATCACTGCTTTATAAGTATCCATCCGCATTGGTTGGATTATTTTGGGCAACTTTGCTTTTGTTTGTTGTTATTGATCGTTGTTATTGTTTATTTTGTCCGACATAATCCTGAATTAGGTTAAGGAAACAAGATAAAACCCGCCGATTCTCGGCGGATTACCGCCTCGAATCGGCGGGTTTTATCTTGTTTTTTTTTCGCGGTTAGCGTGCATCCGCGGCGCCCCCGGCCTTATCTCGGCGAGACCTACAAAATGAGCTCTCACACACCCCCGTAGCTGAGCGGCAACGGGGTCAACCAAAAATGGCCACTTTTGCCACTTTTTGGCCAAAAAAGCCACCTTTTTGAATGGTGCGCCAAATTTTTTTTGGCCCCCGGCCTTATCTCGGCGAGACCTACAAAATGAGCTATCACACACCCCCGTAACTGACCGGCATGGAAAAACCCATAGTACCCCCACCCCCCTCCCCCTACATATATCTTGCGAAATCGGTTAGAGTGGATTACCTTAATCACGGATAATGTTGCAAACACTGGTTCTAATGATTATTTCTATAAGGATGTCTATGATCTTGTCTAACGTTGTTAGCACTTCAACTACTTGTCTAACCTTGTAATGACTTCACGTACTTCTTATTTTTTGTTAAAGCAATTTTTAGAGCACATATGACCGCCATCCATTGGATCATACTTACTCGCGAGGTGCCCGAGGTGATAATTTTTCTCCGGCTGGCCGTCAAATTTCTTTCTGGATAACTTTTAAGGACTTTCTCCCATGGTGGGGAAGTTCGATAAATGCAAAGGAAGGCTTCATCGTATCGGGGTTTAACGTATCGGGAAAAAAAGCTTGGTACCGTTTGAATGCCCACAAGATGGGGTAAATTCCTATCCATCATGTTTTCCGCTATCGGTGAGTCTTCCTGAGCTTACTATGCATGCAATTTTGGTTCTCTTCTGTTAGTTTTACTATCAAATTGTCTTTTATGTATGTCAATTTTATTCAGAAAATTTGTACAAATAAAATACAATGTCTGAGCAACACGTAAATACCAAAAACAGATACAAATCCCGAACTAAAAGCTGCAAAAACATTATAAATCGGAAAATATGGTTTGAATTGGCGCCATTTTGCCTGAAAAAACCGTGATTTTCGACCAATTGCGTTTTTTGAAAAAAAAAAACAGAACGGAATTTTTGCAGCACGTCCTCATCATATAAGTCGACCATGATCTACAAAGTTATCCAAAAAAATTTTGACGGTTTACCGGAACATAATTGACACCTTAGGAACCTTCCGAGTTAGTGTCCAGGGGACTAACTGACGCGTACCCAGTCTCAAGCTTGGGCTAAGTTTTGGCCAAAAACAATATTCACGGGATGGCACCGGGATTTCCCCAGGAAGATGAAACGAATGAAATATTTGAGTTTTTTTTCGACTAAGTTTTATTTCAGTTCTGGGGGCGATCCATATCAAGTGCCAAGTCTGCCATGCCAAGTTGCCAAGCTTTGACTCAAGTCTTTGATCACAGTCTTGAGGTCCTGAGGTAACCTTTGCGAATATTTCTAACCTCAGCAATCAAAGATATCTACGTCAAAATCTCTCTTGGGTAATTAGCGCCTCCGTTTTTTTTGAGAAAGAAAAGCGACCAAAGTCAAAATGCTAAATGAACAAAAATGTTTCAAAACCATTTTGTAAATCGCTCACAGGACATTTGCCAGAATCCATAAATTTAGCATAGTATCCAATAGTAACAATACGAGAAGATATTTAGTGACCACGCCCTGAACAGAATTTGTATTTAGTCGAAGACAAACGCTTGAATACAGACTATTAGACACATACCTTGAATAATGGTTTGCAGAATAGCATTGTCACAATACATATTATGTTGCCAAATAGCCCGATAATGACAGTTATGTTGTAGAAAATGGTGAAGGAGAGTACTAGATAGGCAATAAGTTCCATATGAACGCTGCAAATAAATTTTGTAATTTTCAAAAATAGGCACATTTTTTAATTACTCGTTAATCCTCTAGACTAAACCCCAGGGCCAAATTATTCAACCTATTAACTGGACAGCTCCATCACTTGTATATCCTTAACTTAGATCAAACTTGTGTTTTGAGTAATTGCTTAAATTGTATCTATCGCTTTAGAGAAACAACCATAGACTTAGGTTACATTTAGGCTCGGCCTATGCTTGAACGAGTGCATATCAAAGCTATACTGTGGAGAGAGGTGTCCATTAGCCATTTTACTTTCCGTCCAAGAGGCTAAGGTGGAGGTATGTAAAATCTGTGAAGGAAATGTGTAATGGAATAGAATGAATGTAATGGAATGAAGTGAAATGAATTGTCACTTAACACACAGTTCCAAGTTCACACTCACAATCTCTTAAGGATATACCAGAGGATAACGGTATGCGTGAGAAAGTTTAAAGCCTGTTATAAACCGCTTAAATGTTAAAAACACAAATATTTAGACATGTAACATTTTTCCGCAATTAATAAGAGAAGATGGTGCAAGGTTGTTTGAAAAATGTTTTAGTAATGCTGATACATATATCAACCTTTACTCCGATTGACTCTCGCACAAAATGTATCGACGATGTAATCGATCAATAATAATTGCGCAGGGTTCTTTAATGGTGTAACACCTGCAAATGGCGATCTTTGTTCGTCGAAAAGTGTTTCCTTTAACCCATTTTTGACCGCAAGGCAAATTTGGGCCGCCGTCATCTTTGGGAGACACCATAGAGATCCGGATCTTTTGTGTGTTGAGTTTATTACATACTTCCATATTTAATAGGGTCAATATAGAAATTCTCAAGCGTATTAAAAATACGCATATTCTTTTACAAGGTTTATTTGCATACGAAAAGTTTAGGATTATTCAGCACATAAAACAGTTATGGCGGTTCCAATATCGGTTTTTAAAAGGTCTAGATAAAGTTAGTCACACCTAATTTTTCGAATAAAAGCGTCCGACCAAATAGAAACATTTTGATTTAATATATTATTCAAATAATGTCTGTGCTACTAAACGTTTCCGAGATTAGCCTAAGAATTATATTTCCCAACACCATAATGGCTTACACAAATGCAATAATGAACCGATAAAAAATTTAGATTATTCTCAAAAATTCCGTTTTTAAGAATTTATATCTTTTAAATATGGAATCCAATTCACTATATTTTATTTATAATTAAAAGAGGTTTACATTCCGAACATTATTCATTGAGAACAATCAGTGATCATTGATTTCTTTAACATTTGCAGTTGTTTTTGAAGATGGAAAATATTTATGGAGTAGGGAAGTTGGCAAGGCAATTGACAAGTGTTTATAGAAAATTTGAGGCTAAAATTTGTTACTTGTTTTACTATGAAAATTTTAGTCTCAAATTTTCTCGAATTTTTTCCTACCTGATGCAAAATCTGATCATATATACCAACTTTTAAAGCTTCATCCCTGGTACAGTGAGATTTTTCGCTTTTCGTCAAAATTCCATGTTTTTCTAAAATATTTTTTAAACAGATGGTGGTCCCAAGCGGATTGCTCTGCAAATAAATTCGATTAGCTTCGATAAAGCCTTCCTTTGAATTTATCGAATTTCCCCACCATGGGCCTCTGCAGAATCGCGGATATTCCAACTTTTTGAAAGCCATTTGTTGCCATTTCTGCATCTGGGGCTTTTCAGATATGCTGATTCCGAATCTAAAGCCAGTGTTTAGCACGTGATTCAAATTTGGCGTATTTCTGGCATTCTGGCAAGAAACGCGAAATTTGAATCACGCGCTAAAAATAGACCGCAGGTTTCTTCTCTTGCGAAGAACTATTGCTCATGCACCCTCTATCAGCGACATCAAACGAACATTTCTTTAATTGAAAGGCCATATAAAGAAACGCTAACAGAAATAATGTGGCGGCGATTTGAATGTATATGTTGCCAAGGCAAATAAACGATGGATTATTTTACATCTGTCTTAACTTCTACAAAGTTTATTTCGCTCATAAAAAATTGTACATTACAGAAAAGACTTTATAAATACTTAAAATAATATCACAAAATTTCATTTAAGTTATGTTTATCATTGGTACAAAAAATTGTTTGTCAGAAAGTTTGTTTGTCTCAAAGCAGCGGTTGTTCATGTTTGTGTTGATGTAGAAAGTGTTGATGGAGAATAATCTTGTTCATGTTACTGTAGTAGCTGGAGAAACATGATGGACACGAGAGATTTTTATCCAGAACCCATTCGATTTTCTCGTCAATCGCCACGAATAGTAAACGGAACAAACGGCAACATTGAGAAAAAAGAGAAAGTTTAGTAGCTGACTGATATAAACTGCAGGCGAGAAGCCGGCAATCTAAAACTTGATTCATTTGGCGCTGAAATTCAATTGCTAACACCCGGAAGGCTGACAAGTTGTCGTAGCAAAAAAATTTATGTTCTAGGGAAAAAATTATATTTTTATGTTCCCTGTCTTTCAGAGGCCGTTCTGGACATCTTTGCATTTTACACTTTTTGATTTGGTACCAGCGGTCAATTTTTCTAGAAAAAAGCCACTTTTGGCCAAAAAATGACATTTTTTGAACCAAGGCATCTGATTTTTTGATCGCGGGGTTTTCGGGTGTGCTTATCACGAATCTGAAGTCTGGTTTGGAATCGTCATTTTCTCCGTAACGCTGTCTTGACAGCATTCTTAGGGGTGCATTTTTCCTTAAAAATACAATTTTGTCTAATTTTGTCTAAATTTAGATCTCAAATCGGTCTAAAAACTGGTTCAAGGTCTTCGTTATGCCCGACTTAGTCCGTAAGAAAAAAAACCCGGGCTCTATAAGCTCTAAAAACTCGATTTAGAATGCGGAGAAAAAATCTCAACACAATCCTAATACTATAATAGAAGTTTCTGGTTTGATTTTTTACATAATAAACTAGACAATTTGGGATTTTTTTGGCATTTGTTAACGTACGAGCTCTTTTAGAAATAACAAACCGACATTTCCGAAGTTAAAGTTTGCATTTTTGCGACAACATATTCAATGTATCTATATATAAAAAATTGCGTCACTTTGTATATTAAATACCATACCAGCTTTTCGTTATTTAATTTCATTGCACGTATTAAATAACAACTTCCTATTACGTTCAATCCACCTATGCAAAATTTTGCGTATTGAGGTACCAAGAAGCGGTACTTGAGTAATACGCATGCTAGATGTTGACAATTGCGCGCTAAATTAAATTCATTAGGATACAGTTTGTTGACAACGCTTGAGTAAAAGTCGGCATTCGTATAAAAAGTATAGACTAGTTTTCAGCTTATGTTTTAAAAACAAATCACAGTTTTAAAGGCCAGTACATTAGCGTAGCCAGGGGGTACAGGAGGTAGGTACCCCTTCCCCCCTCCCCCACACACACAATGCCCATTTACACTAAAACGACTAAAATTAGGTCTGCCGAGGTAGTTCTATTTACAACAAACCCCTTTCAACGGAAGTTTCTTTAAATTAGGTTTCAATCAATTAATAGACAAAAAATCATAGAAGTCTCTGTGTTTCAATATCAAACAAAGACCAACTTTTCGCAACATCCAGCGGAATTTCTCTAAGTAGATAAAAGGTGCCGAATATACTCCACAAAATAAAGCAGGCTAATGTAAACCATGGAAACCATTTTACTATACGAGAGTTGTAGCGCATTGGAAAGGTTAACGCCAAGCATCTTTCAAGAGTTAGCAATAATGCAGATACCGTAGAGAGATTTCCATGAATCATCATTCCGAGTCCAAACCACAAGAGAGCGTACGGTGCGTAATTTTGGCCACCTTAAACAATATACGTGAAACGGCCAGGAATTTTGACAATTAGAAATTTTACATGCGCTCATAATTTTGTCCGTCTAAATATTTGTGATAGCGTTCGATCTTATAACCTCTATGTGGGCATGTTGGGTTGGATTTTGATATCTTTGTTTCAATAAATAGGGTACAACAATAGGGTTGTACAACAATAGGGTAAAACAAGCCATTTTCAGGGATCCGATGAATCATAACTATCAACAGTTGTCGAAGTATTTACGAAAACGGCATCTTCCCTCACTGAGAGGAGTCGAATGACATTGAAATCTCCCGAATCCGAGAGCGCTTAAAAAGCTTTCTTTTTATATACTGGAGTTCACAATGAAAATACAAGACTTACAGACCAAAGAACACGGATGCGAAAATTTTGGGATTCTTGCAAACGGACTTGTCGAGATATAACGAATGCCTATCAAATATTTTGAACACGTTTACTGATAACTAACCTTCTGCGGACCAATAGGCGGTCATATACACATAATAAGGTGTGGCTAACACAGCTCCAAATCCACGACAGGCCAAAAATATGAAAAATGAATTCGAAATACGGTCCAATTTTGTAGATTTCTTGTCAAATTTTGAGCAGTAAATTACGTGAAACGTGAAGAATATCGTCGTGATGTGACAGAGTACAGTTGTGCTGAAAAATCCGAGATTCATATATTTGATGTATTCCATTTCGGAAGGTATTTGGTTTGAAGAATTCATCGATTTCCTATATTATTCAAAATTTGAAAAATGAGAGACTTGGGGTTTTAGACTAGCAGGTAGAAAATAATTATGACAATGGTGTTTGGCGGAAAGCAAAGCAAGAGGTGGCTGACAATTTGGTAGCGGAAAGGAAACTGGCACTCTCCCGCTTTTACGAAGAACCACTCATCCGTTATAAGCAAAACATTTCTCCTTATCTAATATTGTACTTGCGACGTCTAACAATTCTATTCTCATTAGTATATTGTCGCTTCACTTCTGGTTCTACAGATAAAACTGGAACTCCATATACAAAGCCATCTCAAAAAACATTCTGCCTGAATACATTATGAATTGATGTTTTAGTTTCATATGAAACCCAGTTCGACTCCGAGATTCATATATTTGATGTATTCCATTTCGGAAGGTATTTGGTTTGAAGAATTCATCGATTTCCTATATTATTCAAAATTTGAAAAGTGAGAGACTTGGGGGTTTAGACTTGCCGGTAGAAAATAATTATGTAATAATTAAAGCCAGAGATGACTGAAAATTGCTCATTCGTCCGCTATAAGCAAAACATTTCTCCTTATCTAATATTGTACCAGCGTCGTCTAACAATTATATTCTCATTAGTGTATTGTCGCTTCACTTTTAGCTACAGATGCACTTTTAGCTCTGCAGATAAACCCAGGGGTGAACGAGCGCACCGGACCGGACGCTTACAAAGAACTATTGCTCATTCATGTGTTATAAGCAAAACATTTCTCCTTATCTAATATTGTATTGCGACGTCTAGCAATTCTATTCTCATTAGTGTATAGTGTGGCTGCACTTTTAGCTCTGCTGACAAACCGGAACTCTAAATACAAAGCTATCTCAAAATAAAGGTGTAGCATAAATCAAAAAACATTATAAAATAAATTTATTTGCACGTCGTTGGTGCGATGGCTATATGGATAAATAAATAAAGTATATATGTATCGTGGCCGCCAAGATTGTCGCTGATTATGAACACATTACACAACTTTTCACATACAGCAGCTATTTCATGGCAACTAGAGATAGTTTTTTGAAGACAGTAGCCCAGCCGGAGAGCAAGTCTGCGCAAATCCCTATTCGGAATGAGTCTAGATAAATATTCCGCTTGCCGTCAAATCAAATTTCGCCGCAAGCGTTAGCTCGTTGCTCACTTCGCTCGCAACGAGCCAACGACCTCTCCCAGCTAACAAATCAAAACCGGAAGGAGAGTTAGGAACAACACAACCCTGATCGCTGATGGCGGTGCACGAAGCGCCACATTACTTTATAATACTTAAAATAATATCACAAAATTTCAGTAAGTGTTAATAAAATTACTGTAGTAGCTGGAGCAACTTGCTTGACCTTTATCCAGAACCCATTCGATTTTCTCGTCAATCGTCAATAGAAAATAAAAAAACGGTAGCATTGAGGAAAGCGAGAAAGGGTACTAGCTCACTGATATAAATTGAAAGCGAGAAGCCGGTGATCTGTAAGGTAATTTATTCCGCGTCTAACACCGGTGTTAGCGATGTATGATAAAATTCAATTGCTAAAATCCGGATGGTGATGCCTGCTAATAAGCTGTCGTAGGGGAAAATTTTGAGCTTTATCAGAATATTGAAAAATGTCGAAATATGAAAATAAATTACATATTCGGAATCTAGACGCAAAGTTGGTATAGGAAGATCAATATCAGATTTTATAAAAATCCCGAAAAATTAAGCAAAAAAGGTGATAAACATTGCTATAAATCAACGCGTTGCAACGCTGATTGTAAGCAAAGCATTATGAACGCGTTACAACGCGTTGGAATTCCCTTCTTCTTTGTATGGCCGCGTTGGACGTCTCCTCCTTTGACACACTCTCTCATTCCAACGCGCGTTGCAACGCGCTATTGTAAGCGAAGCATAAGGTGTGGCTATTATCGCTCCAAATCCTCGACAGGCCAAAAATATGAAAAATGAATTCGAAATACGGTCCAATTTTGTAGATTTTAGTAAAGGTTAGGAATTTTTTTAAATTTAGCAGTTTTGTTGCTCATTCTGTTTCTAACCCCACCCATGTGTCTGCTCTTTGACACACACTTTTGCATTATGCTTTGTTCACGCACGTGTGGGAAAATGGAGTGAAGAGTGGAGTGGGTTGATTTATTTTGATGTTATTTCGTTGCTTCAATTGAACTGTTTCTCGGAGTAGGATAGGAGTGGAGTAGAATAGCACCGGACTGCGGGGGGGATTCTACAGTGACCTTCCTTCTTTAAATGCCGGATTTCAGCATAAAACCCAGACTTACCAGATGACGACATAATTTTTGCAAAAGAGATCGTTATCTCATTTTTAAATTTTGAATTTTTCCGCTCGTTGGCGTTTTGTTTCTCTTATATATTTCTTGCAAACTGAAGTGAGGTGAAGCATTCTCGATCGTTTTAAGGTGTTTAAGACGATATGTGGACATCTAAATCTGTGACATAATCATAATAAAGCTGAAATAAAGCCAAAAATGCCAAAAATGCATTGAAATCAAAGTAAAATGTATTCAAACCATTGACAAATCAATCATTTTGAGGATATTTTTATGCCGTTTATCAGTATTGGCTTCATGTCAGCTTTATTATGACTATGTTACATATTTAGCTATCTCAATATCATCTTAAACACCTTAAAAAGCATCGAGACTGCTTTACCTCACTTCCGTTTGATAAAAAAATATAAGGGAAACAAAACGCCAACGAGCGGCAAAATTCAAAATTTAAAATCGCTGATTAGATCTCTTTTGCAAAAATTATGTGGTCATCTGGTACAAACCAAACAACACCGATCCTGATTTTTTAGCTCTTGCGAACGGACTCGGTGAGACCTATCGATTGCTTATTAATCTTGATCCGAGCGCCTATTAGAAAATTTCTATTCGTGGCGGAACGACACAGTGCGCCTTAGAGGGACTCGATTAAACGTCGCTTTCTATTTATTCAAATCCTTACCAAAAATTGAGATGCTTGGATAGGAAAACAAAAATTATGCCTTGTGGTTCGTTCGTCTCATTTTCTAGATAAGCTCATTTTCTGATAAGGATCGCCCACTGGTATCATTCCCATTTGCTCGGTATTTTATGTTTGAGTTACTTTTGCCGAAGCTGAATGAAATTCTTTGTTCAGAATTTAGTATGAATGCAGTTGACATTCGTTAAATCCAGGTGACATTCGTTATGAATGAGCATACATAATGACGAAAAATTGAAGCTGGACTGAGATGTGAGCTTATTGGAAGCAAGCCAAGATACTTCTTCATGTCATTAAATATAGTTTGCCTCGAAAACTCCAACAAATTTTAGGGAACAATCAATCAAACAAACGAACGAACAAAAATTAATTTAAATCTTTCACCAATTTCTGAAACATTATTTATGTACATTTTTAGCTGTAATCGAAGCAATTTTTGACCGATGCAATTCAAACGTCATTTCTCTTCAAAAATTGGCCGCTATTTTCACAGCGTCTTTCGTTTGCCGCTCGTCGCCTTATCAATCTGCACGCCTCGTCTATTTATTGTGTCATGTAGATAAGACTATCCATGAAAATTTGTTCTGCTCTGGAAAAATTAATTAGCGAGTGGTGCTCAGGCAGTTCCGTTTCATTTGTCTGCCTGTTCAGTTATTGTTGCAAATGTGGTTCTTTACTTTTAAATCCTCAGAATCATTGCTGAAAATCCTCATGATAAAAAGTGTCCTAGACAAACCTTTAAAGCCGAATACAGTTATAATGTTCATAGTTTTTATTATTTTTCGCACTCTTATATGAAAAAATCAGCCTGCATAGAGGAAAAAGAGCGATAGAAAACAATTTTGGATAAGGAAGTGATTATAAATGTCTATGAAAAAACTATAGTATAGTTTGATGAACTATAGAATAGTTTTCCCGTAGTTATTAAATGCTTCTGATCACCGCTTCCGGAACATTCTAGAAGAGCGAGCAATGGCCCAATTAAAAGCCCAGATTCCCAATTTTTATTTAAGCCATTAGGATCAAGATTAATAAGCAATCGATAGGTCTCACCGAGTCCGTTCGCAAGAGCTAAAAAATCAGGATCGGTGTTGTTTGGTTTGTACCAGATGACCACATAATTTTTGCAAAAGAGATCTAATTAGCGATTTTAAATTTTGAATTTTGCCGCTCGTTGGCGTTTTGTTTCCCTTATATTTTTTTATCAAACGGAAGTGAGGTAAAGCAGTCTCGATGCTTTTTAAGGTGTTTAAGATGATATTGAGATAGCTAAATATGTAACATAGTCATAATAAAGCTGACATGAAGCCAATACTGATAAACGGCATAAAAATATCCTCAAAATGATTGATTTGTCGATGGTTTGAATACATTTTACTTTGATTTCAATGCATTTTTGGCATTTTTGGCTTTATTTCAGCTTTATTATGATTATGTCACAGATTTAGATGTCCACATATCGTCTTAAACACCTTAAAACGATCGAGAATGCTTCACCTCACTTCAGTTTGCAAGAAATATATAAGAGAAACAAAACGCCAACGAGCGGAAAAATTCAAAATTTAAAAATGAGATAACGATCTCTTTTGCAAAAATTATGTCGTCATCTGGTAAGTCTGGGTTTTATGCTGAAATCCGGCATTTAAAGAAGGAAGGTCACTGTAGAATCCCCCTCGCAGTCAGCCCTAAACCGGTGCTATTCTACTCCACTCCTATTCTACTCCGAGAAACAGTTCAATTGAAGCAACGAAATAACATTTCATTCAAAATAAATCAACCCACTCCACTCTTCACTCCATTTTCCCACACGTGCGTGAACAAAGCATAATGCAAAAGTGTGTGTCAAAGAGCAGACACATGGGTGGGGTTAGAAACAGAATGAGCAACAAAACTGCTAAATTTAAAGAAATTCCTAAACTTTACTAAAATCTACAAAATTGGACCGTATTTCGAATTCATTTTTCATATTTTTGGCCTGTCGTGGATTTGGAGCGATAATAGCCACACCTTATGCTTCGCTTACAATAGCGCGTTGCAACGCGCGTTGGAATGAGAGAGTGTGTCAAAGGAGGAGACGTCCAACGCGGCCATACAAAGAAGAAGGGAATTCCAACGCGTTGTAACGCGTTCATAATGCTTTGCTTACAATCAGCGTTGCAACGCGTTGATTTATAGCAATGTTTATCACCTTTTTTGCTTAATTTTTCGGGATTTTTACAAAATCTGATATTGATCTATACCAACTTTGCGTCTATATTCCTCCACAGGCGCCCAACTCCTCTCTTTTTCTCTGCCCTATCCCTCAACACGCGTCACCCCGTTGTATATCGCTTCATGTCGTTCTTTGAGAGAGAGAGATGATAGAAAAACGAGAGAGTGAGAGAAAAAAGAGCGATTAGACGCTAGAATAATGATTCACCCGGGTATATGGTCACTGATAATGGAAGAATAACAGAATAATTTCAGGTTGACGACGTGTCAGCGAATGTTGTCATGGGAGTCATCACCGATCAAATTGGCTACTACTTAAGATACTATCCTGTCGACGGTGTTTTGGGTCTAAATCCCACCACGCCGTTCACAAATGCAGACAATTTGGTATCGCAACTTGTGGGCACTATGGATACTCCGATCATGAGCTGGTGGCAGAATGTGTGGGTTTTGCATCTTTTTAGCATCCTAATTCACAAGTAAAGCGGGTCTGTCTGTCCATTGCTGAAATTCCGTCACTGTTATATGTTTTCGGGTAGATTTAGTGGGAGATACAAAAGACTACATGATGCACTTTGCTAAGCCATGATACGGGGTACGGTATGCAGTTTTGGGTAGGTAAGTGGTATTTGAGCGCGTTATCTTTTACACCGAGATAAGTCCAAATATACAAAAACTGCATAATACGCTTTTTACAGATTTTTTGTATTGTGGGGTTTTGGGGAGATGATGACCCGGCACTTCGCTAACGCATGATGCGGGTACGGTACGCGATTTTGAGATATTTGGACTTATACGTGCGAAGACTTGGGCGCCGTATACCCTCTTGTTAACTAGGGTTGGATTTTGTTCCCTCCATAACAGCCTCGGCGCTTAACCATTGTCTCTCTTTGTGGTGCAATGATAAACAAAATCTCTAAATCATCATCTTTTACACAGCTCAGCTTGTTATTTTCAATCGATAGAATATTTCCTCTTTGTTCCAGACGGCGAATTATATACCCTGCACCCAATTCGCCGTCTGGAACAAAGAGGAAATATTCTATCGATTGAAAATAACAAGCTGAGCTGTGTAAAAGATGATAATTTAGAGATTGGTGTTTATCATTGCACCAGGAAGAGAGACAATAGTTAAGCGCCGAGGCGATTATCCGGGGAACAAAATCCAACCCTATTGTTAACCCTCTAATATCACATAAACGTCAGTTTGTATCCAAAATTTTGTATGAATTTTTGCAAATGGGTAGATGGGTTTATAGAAGGTACTATCCAGGGTCACATTTCACCACTTGCTCATGGTGACTCTGTAGACTTATCCTTCTTTTCTTAGGTCACAATACGACGAAGGTGTCGCCCAGCTCACTTTGGGCGGCGAGGACACAGACAACTGTCAATCCAATTATGTGTACGTTTCACAGCAGCAGTCTCTATGGACAACTTACGGGGATTATAGCGTTCATATCGCTTCTGCGCAAATTGACGGAATGCCTGACTACGAGGTTAGTTCAGAATTTTTGCTCTTGTGTTCTGGAATCGCGGTCTTTAGGTTTCCATTTTTAGCCCATAGTGGTCAAATTGGTTTTGTAAAAATGCATTCATCGAAGTAAATAAGTTAACATACCTGAAAATTTAGACCAGATTTAGGTCAGCTTGAACACCACAACAGCATTATGGCCGGATCAGGACCGTATTTACTGCTCCTATGATTTCTTTTACGTTTTGACGAATGCCACCAACAGTGCCCTGCGGTGAGAATTTTTGAACCCCCGGTACTTTTCAAAAACAAAAGGGGGGACCCTTTTGTTTTTTTGTGAACTTATTTTTGAGGCATTCTTAGGGGTGCTTGTTCCAAAAGCTGGACCCCCGGTAATTACCGGTTTTACCTGTATGACCGCAGGGCCCTGGCCACCAATGCAGTTTATAACGAGACTCTCAACGAATGGGAAGTGGATTGCGATTTGAGCAAAACCAAAAACGTTATTTTGAACATTGGAGGCTCCGGTGACAAGGCCGATGGCACCACGAAACAGCTCATCTTGACTGGAGCCGACTATATCTATTATCATGTTGGTGCATAAAAAATCGGCATGGCGTGAAATAGCGCCAATTTTGTTTTTGAAAATTGGCGTTTGAAAAAACTAATAACGTGGAGTAGAGGTCGGCCGATATCGATATATCGTCAATATTATCGTTCATATCGGTATCGATATCGGTTCTTTAATTTTTGGCCAATATCGGTAAAGACCGATATCGATATATCGGTATCGATATCGGAAAAATGCTACCGATACCAGGTAAGCACCCCTAAGAATGCAGTCGGCCGCGCCCTATCGGGTGCGGCCGCCGAAAATTTTGAAAAATTTTCGCCAAACATTCAAATTTTTCAAAAAATTTCGCCTTCGGCGCTCTTTTATTCTTTACTTTCTTATTATTATTTTTCAAAATTTGGGAAAAATAGGTAAAAAAAATTCAAATTTTTGGCAAAAAATTTGAACTTGCGCCAAAAATTTGAATTTTTGGCATTTTGGAAAAATATCGGTATCGATATCGATTGATGTCGATAGATGACCAATATCGATAAAGACCGATATCGGTATCGATATCGGAAAACCCTTTCGGCCGACCTCTAACGTGGAGTGATAGAGAATGAAAAGTTGGCATAGCATCATCAATGTCAGATTTTTGCTAGAGTTGCCATAAGTTGCCAAAAAACCGGCTTAAGATAACCATCATAAAAGCAAAATTTCGCTTATTTTTACGACAAAAGTATGTGAAAAGGTATATGATAACATCACAGCAAATACATATTTTTAGTCGTATTACAATACCTGCGTTGTATACGCTTATCCTTCCGAATATGCTCAAGTCGTGGAACTATCGTCTCGATTCATGAACAATCACTGCGTCGCTTACAATGCAAAAGAGAAAACTGTGGGATTTGCGGATGTCAAAGTGAAGAATAATGATCCAAAAACTTATTGAGAATGACGATCAGTTTGATATTAGTTTGTTTCTGTGTTAAATAAAGTGATTCATAAATGCGCCGATTTGTATTTGCGTCCATTTGTATTGATTTTGTGAGAACAAAGGCGAAAAACTATTTGAATCGCCGCCAAAAGTCGAGCGTGTTTTTTGGCATTCCCTCCCACATGGTCTATGAGAAACTTAACAAAATATGTTCTATGGAAGGAGAAAAGAATATTTTAAAAGATTTTCAAAGATATTTTACTTTTCTGGATCAGCGAATCCACTTTTTGTGGGTCACGAACTCAATAAAGTGATTATTTTCCTTCAAGAATATCAAATTCTGTGACCGCGCACGATTCCGTTTTTCGGGACACCAGGTGCCTCCATGGTGGATTTTTAACATTACGGATCACTTCTCAATGCTGTTGGTTTGGATACTTGGGCTGTCGGGCTTCAAGAGGTGAATTTTGGCATCAAGTATACAATAGTAGCCATGGGAAGCGTTTTTGACGCCCGTCCATGTCTTCTGCCGTTCCAGAGGCCAAAATGGTTAGGGTTGGCCTGTGCGCCTGCCTGAAATAGGTACAGTGCCTTGAACTTTTCTTGAATGATATTGGACACAACTTTTCCGAAGCTGCGAATCAGCTTTTTCTAATGAAACCATCCAAATTGTCGTGATAGGACCTAACACTATAACGGAGATTTTCAATCAAAGTAAATTATAGTGCTTCTAATTGTTCCCCGTTGTGTCTTTTGGCAAGACGGGTTACCTGCCCAATGCTGATTGTATGGATAAGTGGGCTTTCGGGTATCAAGAAGTCAATGTTAGCATGAAGTATACTGTATTCAATTTGAGATAAAATTGATCTAATCCAGGCAGCATAGATTGCAGGTAAGCAATCAAGTTAAAGGTTAAATATTGATCAGGGCTGAACTTATTCAGGGAACTTCTACTGAAGAATTTACGCTTTTTTACCTATTTTACACTTCAGGTGTCGAAAAATGTAATGGCTTAAATAATCGATTACAAAAGTACTAGTGATTGTGGTAATCGGTTAGTGAAGCCGATAACATTTTCACACTAGAAGTGCACAGGATGTTCCCCGCTATGGATGATTTCACCGAACGCATTTTTACAAACTGTTTTCAGTGGTTTTCATATGGTTTCATTAATACAGTTAACGATACTACGGACGGACTAGTTTGGAGCTTTTATATTTCATAAAAAATTTCCATATTTTTCCAACTTTGGAGAAATTTTGTAACTTTGGAATATTTTGTAAAAAATCCTTGAGAAATAGATCAGGTGCACAATGGTGGGTTGTTTTCTCAAAATTAATGAAATGCATGGTTTATTTATTGGAATAATTTTAATGTCTTAAGAAAACCCTTACCTGTTATTGACAAAATTACAGGTAATGGCTCACAAGAAATCCTAATTTGTTCTTTTTCTCTAATTTACCATTTCTAAATCCCAGTCAACAAAATATTCTTTTGTCACTCAAAATATTTTTTGCGTGTTTCTCATTAAAATAACTGTTGACTGAAAACGCAGCGGAGGGAAAGTCAAGGACAGTTATACGTGCACTTTGGGTCTTTTATCAGTTCGACGTCAAATAACCTTTGTTCTTACGTTATTGATTGCGACCAGTAATTGGTTAGATGATTTGATTTGAATTTGCTTTTTGAATTGACCTAACTTCTTTTAACTTTCTCATCCATTTCTTTATTGATTTCATTGTTTCATACTTATTCACTACCAGTTTTATCTCGGGAGTAATACATTACAGGTTCAAAATTTTTCAATTTGGGTTCTTCATAGCTTCCGACTGATATTTTGGATGAGAAAGTCGCGGCCGTATTTGTTCCCACGGGAGATGGAGACATACCTCAATGCGACTTTGTGGTACATGAACGCGGTAAAGACTATAGAAGAATTCCACATCTCTCAGGATTGGCTGAGCCATTTCTTTATCCACTTCTAAAGCCTTTGGGTGGTAATGGTGATTTCTTCTTAAATGGTAAAATTAATCCCCTCCCATAGAGAGTTGTAAGCGGTTAGGTCGGACTTTTCACCTGGCCCATGGATTTTTGGCTCAGGGGCTTCCATTCGGTGAGATCAGACCCCCGGAGAAAATTTTTTGAAATTCGCATGTTCAACCCCCTGTTTTTACCCCCTCAAAGGTCAGGCCACGCCCACTTTTTTTTCCTGTATGAGGGAGTTGTTTAGAAATCTCCAGCGTGCGTCCAGAGGCGTATGATACGTCAAACGATTCCTCTCGATGAGCCGTGGAAGGGAAAATTGTCAGATTCGAGATCGGACCACCCACGACGGAGTTATGGGCCCTGAGGGCATTTGTCGAGATCTGGCGATCCTGACCACCTCCAAAGGCGAGTGAGGTGTCAAATGATAGCTCTCAATGAGGCAAAACGATTGGCACTAAAATTTTCGAGATTGGACCACCCAGGTTGACGAAAAATGCCCTGACGGCATTTGTCGGGATTTTGGGTTTCTGACTACCTCCGGAGGCGAGTGAGGTGTCAAATGATAGCTCTCGGTGAGGCAAAACGAATGGCACTGAAATTTTTGACATCGGACCACACACGTTGGAGATTTTTGGCCTGAGGGCATTTTTGGGATTTTCCGTTCCTGAGCACCTACAATGGCGAGTGAGGTGTCAAATGAAAGCTCTCAGCGAGATAAAACGAATGGCACAAAAATTTTCGAGGTTGGACCACCCACATTGACGAATTTGCCCTGAGGGCATTCAGCCGTCTTTGGACGTTTGTGGTCGGGCGCGGAGCGTCCGACCCTCCCCTTGGAACGTGAGGGAACTTAGAGCACAGAGGGTATAACTCAATCCTACCCCATAAACAATACAAGCCACCGCAGGTGGCGAGACAGTCCTGTGGTCGGGCGCGGAGCGCCCGACCTTCTCCCTTGGAATTGAGGGAACTTAGAACATAGGTATACATGTATACAAAATTTCCGTATCTGTATTATACCCTTTAAAATCTATGCCGTTTTCTAGACGGCCGCAGGCCGAGTTCTTTTCGCGTAGCGAATACCAAAACTGTTATTCATATTGACCCAATTAAAATTTATTGACCAACGAATTTAATCTAAACCACGAATATAGACCCCCGACAGCTAATCGAGCTCTGCTCGGCTAGTTTAAATAAGATAAAGTAAAATAAGATTTCAAGTTCTTTGCACTTTTAATAATGTAAGGGTGAAGGTGGTGACAGACAGAGATCTATTGGATAGGGCAGATAGAGTGCGGTAATGAAGTAATATGTCCAAAATAGCGTTAGACAGGTCAAAGCTTTAAGATCTTGGTGAGTATAAAATAATCATAGAATGGCAAAATATTAATTACTTTCATGTTTTTATTGGGATTTTTGTGTGTTTTGCTAATAAATTTATTAAACCGACTTGCTGATAAATATTTTTTTTATTTTGCAATAAGTATTGTACCAAGACATCGGGAGTAATAATTTAGGTTGCTCGACTAGGTTGAATACGATGGCAGTTTCATAAATCGATTTTTTCTAAATTTGAGTCTGAAAATTTATATTTTCTACCTATATGCTCTACGATCCCTCAGATTTCAAGAGGAAGGTCTTATGTGAATATTAAAATTGATAACTGGTAAGAAGTATAATAATCTGATACAAGTTATATAATTTCGTGAGGAAACAAATTTATTTCCTAAACTTTTAACTCTGTTAGATGGAGTCAAGGAATATATAACTGTTTTTAATAATCATGAGTTGTATCGGATAATACTGGTTTGTATAATATAATATATAATATATTTATAAATATGATATTTTATCCAATAACCAATTTGTTTAGTCGTAGGTATTTGTAGTATAATGGTCAGTGATCTTAAACAGTAATACAATAACTTATATATAAACGTGGAATTACTTTGAACAATAAATAATAATCAGCAATGATTCTAAATAATCATGGTGTATTGAACATGAATAACAGAATAATAATTACAAGCAGATTGGGGCTTCGCCCCAATCTGCTTGTAAAAATGGTGGAGCGTGAGTTGTTCGGGAGATTGGGTTCTTCATCGCTTCGCGCACCGCCATCAGCGGTCAGGGTTGAGTTCGTCCTTAGTCCATCCTCAATTTTGGGCAAAATCCAGGATCTGCCATCCTGGAAAACTCGAAAATTTCGAGATATGTTCCGGCTAAATTATAGCGCATATTGCTTGCCACATCGAGAGCTATCATTTGGTGTATCACACGCCTCATATGGTGCGGGGCTTGAAAAGTTTTCAATGTAGATGCCCGATTTTGGGCAAAATCCAGGATCTGCCATCCTGGAAAACTCGAAAATTTCGAGATAGGTTCCGGCTAAATTATAGCGCATATTGCTTGCCACATCGAGAGCTATCATTTGGTGTATCACACGCCTCATATGGTGCGGGGCTTGAAAAGTTAATTTTTGGGGACAGGGGGTTCGTGACGTAACCTCTGCGGTTTAGGTAAGAGTGGATAAATCATAAGTTTCGTGAATAGGATTGTAATCATTCATAATATATGTTTCATAATTAACCCTTCATTGCCGAACCGTAATAAATTTATGTTTAGAAAATGTTATATGTTTTGTTCTCTATAAGAACTGAGGTTTATATAAGGCTTCGATATGTATCATGAATGGTAATAGTAGAGTAATGATAAACATTGCAATTATTATATAACGGACTAATGACCAAGAATACGTAGTTTTGTGATACGGTTATTCATCAATTTAAGCGCGGCAATTTGAATCATATTTGAAAGATTAGCGCCGCTTGTTTACGTAAACAAGCGGCTCTCTTCTTTTAAATGATTCAAATTGTCGCGCTTAAATTGACAAACGGCTTGCTTGTGCACTGAAAAGCGCCCTGGCCCATAATAATAACTTCAATCAAGATTGATACTACGCGAGTAAAATGAGACTTGCAGCCTTAAAAATAAAGGAAGGAAGGAATGGTGAGAGTAATAGACACAGGCAGTGCACTCAGTCTGTGTGGCGGGCAGAGCCTCGGAGTCGCTGTTGCCTAGCCCTCTTTTTGCACTGTGTGTCGGTCATTCGATGGACTGGCTTGGTTGTGGATTGTTGGGTGGTCTTCCTCGGGAGAGTCTAGCCGTTAGTTCCTTCCCACTGATTAAGTCTCGTTTACATTTGCATTATAAATCAGCAGTCAATCAGCACTCCAATCATCATCCAGAAATAGGCCAAAGTGTGGAGTCTAAACTCAACTTTTTTTGTCAAAAAATTGCTTCTCCGGAAAACTCTGAATGCGATCCACAGCTCGATGATATAGAGACAAATGTTCTTGTAGAAGATGTACAGAATCCCCTTCACGCTCCGGTCGTAGTTCCAGGTACCGTGGACCAGCAGGATGGTAAACACAATTTGTTCATAAAAAATTGTCGATAAAAAAAATTGTCGCAAAAAATTGTCGATAGTGTGTGACAAAGAAAAATCAAACCGGAATATTAGAATGGAATGAAGACACATGATCCCATTGTATTTGATGGGTAGAGACGCAGATAAACAATTATCTAGCATCCAATGATCAGATACTTGATAAAGGCAGGACGCCAGAATATTCTACACAATGCCATTATATTTTTACAAAGAAAGAGAGATAGAAATATAATGTGAAAACCAAAAACAATGGTTTAAGTATAGGCTTTGTGCAGACAGTGAAAGGAGATTCGGATTCGCCGATGGCTAATAAAAACTGAACATTCTTATATTTCCAAGAACCAAAGATCATATATCATTTGGTCGTTATTTCATTTCGTCGTTGAGTGTTATAATGCCAATGATTTATTAAAGTCAAAATTTGCCACAAGTCATATTTCAAAAATAATATGTTGCTTCCAGAGTCCGGCTTATTGCTTAACCATTTAACCATGTCGGGGCACATCATCTCGTTTTTCTAAATATTTCTCTCTAAAATTAATAAATAAAATCCAATTTGTGCGACACTCAGATACAAATATTTTCGATATATTCTTTACCAAGGGTCGAAACGAATCTATTTGTATGGATCCATCACTCATTTAACCAACACGGACACAATTTTCCGGAGCGGACTGACAAAATAGAAAGCAAATCCGATCCATTCCGAAATTTCCGTCGTCGCTTAAAAACGCGTCGGCTTCGGAAATACTAAAACCCATACTTTCTGTGCAAAAAGTGTGGGCCTTTTTAGTCAATATCTTTGAATAATGATAAGTTTGTTTGCTGAAACACTTACTGCATACAGCGGCTGGGTTGCAAGGACCAGGAGGTGCAGCGCACCCGACAAGCTGTTCGCAGTACTGACCCTCGGGGCACGTACTGTCGTCACCGGGAACGCACTCATCATTCGGGTTGGGTTGTCGGCCTTCGACTGAAAATTTCATTTTACATAGACCATGCATTAAGAAAACAACAAAAGGATTTAACAGCATAAATAGCGATGAATAGTTTGGAAGACATTTTGTGAAAGTTTTTGAGAATGTTTAAATAAATAATGAGAAATAATAAAAAACGAAAAAATAACTTGGTAAAAAACTCCTTAAAACAGTGCTTTGAAAACGTCACTTTTAAATTGCTGCCAAAAATAATTTTTCGGAGGCCAAAGCTAAAACAGTTTATACAAAAAATTATTACTGAAACACAAACATTGCAAAACTACATTTATAGCAATGAAATGTTTACCTTGAATCACCAGCATAAAAACGGCCATTACGATTAATAGTTTTGAAGACATTTTGTGAAAGTTTAGCCAAATAAAAACGAATGATAAAAAATAAGAAAAGGCCTTCATAAATATTCGTTTTTGTTGCTTCAATCATTTTAATCGTTTGATATAAAATTGAATAAAATTAAACGGCGCCGCTTAAAAAATGTTGCTTTTAAATCGCCGCTAAAAGCATATTTGATTGGCGGGTATGTTTTTCTAAGGCCAAAAGCAACGTCATTTGTGTATTAAAGTGTCTGGCCCGATAGTAACACGACTTTTGTTTTCGTCAAACTGTTGGCATACATCCTTATAGTAAGTTAGTGACGTCCGTGTCTTCGTCCCTCCGCCGGATGTTTTTGGATGTCATTCTTAGGTGTGCTTATGTAATTTTTCAGAGGTGCATTCTTAGGGGTGCTTTTAGGTAAATTTAGGTCTGGAAGTCTATTCTTGGGGATATTTATTTCCGTGTATCCAAAATTTTCAGCTTAATT
Source organism: Ditylenchus destructor (assembly GCA_022814885.1). Lineage (NCBI taxonomy): Eukaryota > Metazoa > Nematoda > Chromadorea > Rhabditida > Anguinidae > Ditylenchus > Ditylenchus destructor. The sequence goes on along the minus strand of JAKKPZ010000129.1, from coordinate 60,956 downwards.
TTCGTGTAACACATTGTGTTACAAATTTTTTAAAGCATTCTTAGGGTGCTTAATTTGTGTGTTCGTCACCTTTTTTCGTGAAATGTTTGAAAGTGCATTCTTAAATAGAGCAAGTACGTCGGGCTCGCGGCGCCCCACCTATCGAGTCCCTCTAAGGTTTACTCTATTCCGCCGCGGATGGCGTGCCCGTCCTGTGGTCGGGCGCGAAGCACCCGACCTTCCCCCTTAGAATGTGAGGGAACTTAGAACATGCATGTAGACAACATATAAATTTCTACGTAATCTTTGCTTCGATAGCGCTTTAGATCAAAATCCGTTCAAAAATAGCGAAAATAGCAATATTCGGTATCTTTTATTCAATTGTGCGCTATGCTAGAGTCTCAACATGCATAATTACTTACGTGTCTTTTGTTTCTGCGATGATAACATATTTGAATTATTTTATTTGCTATTTAATAAACACTTTTTGGAATAAATATTTTTATGTTCTCATTATTCCCGCTGTCATCTTCAGCCGATATGGTGGTCCTGCGCCGGTTCTGTTTCGACTCCCTTTGGCTCTGAAAAATATTACTGTAATTACAAAGGGAATGTGCTCGAACTAATACTGCATAACTTTTACGGTCTTTTGATAATTTTACCATTGTCAACGCTACGTCTACGGCGTGACTAAAAATAAAATCAAAAGTTAGATTACTCAGAGGAAAGCTGGCCTAACTTCTAACTTTTTAATCCTCACGATTTTGGCCAAAAAGGTCTTTTCCGTACCAAATTTTCCGGATTGCCTCGATGATCTGGATGGATTTTGGCATCAATTTTCTCATCGATCCGGACGAGGCAAAACATATGTTGCGTTTACAGGTTATTCAATGCAACTTACCGCAGTGACCAGGAAAACAAGGACAATCAATGCACAAAGGACAAGCTTGAACGCAGGTGTAACCCTCCGGGCATTGGTCTTCATTCAAACATACGTCAGTATTTCCTGGCAGTTCAACTGGAGGTCGACTATCGACTACTAAAAATCACTTTATGAATCATCATTAATCCATGAGCGGATGAAACGGAACCATTCGAGAAAGTCTGAATCAGTATGCCGGATTTTAATTAGGTAACTTAGCGCTAACCCAGCGCCACTCGCGCGCCAGCCAATCCCGACCTGCCCCCAGGCAATACCGTAACTTTTAATCCAACGGTCAAAATCTCCGGAGTTTTTGTTTGCGTCATATAAGTTGCTTAAATGCCCAAATTACTTTCCCGCTAACCACGCAAAAAAATTGTGACCCACGGACTCTGGCACTATTAGTGAGGGGCATTGTTATACTCATTGTTGTGTGGCATTTAAAGATTTAAACATGTGTTGCGTTTAAAGATTAGTCAATGTCACTTACCGCAGTGACCGGGATAACAAGGACAATCCCTACACAAAGGACATATCTGACGGCAGCTGTAGCCCGCCGGGCATTGGGCTTCATTAAAACATACGTCTCCATAGTCCGGCAGTTTAACTGCAGGTCGTCTAGCGACTACTTAAATTCACTATGTGACTCACTATTAATAATCTCATATGAATACTTTTAGGAAGTGAAAACTTAGATGCTGTCAAAACAGCTGTAAAAATTTTTGGAAAAATTCCGTAAAAGATTTCGTTTGCAATCTTTCAAATTTAACAAAAATTATGGCTATTATGCACTGCTTGCATTTGGCCCCTATGACGTCATCAAACCGTCATTCTACGAATTTTTGTACGGGCAAAGTATTAACAATGAGAGCTTCTCAAAAGTATCTTAAAAGAATCATAATGACATCAGCCACTGGAATAGGCGAGATAAAAGCATCTCCCTTTTTTCAACCTTCTATCTCCCAAATTTTCTACCTATAGAACATTTTGTCAAAAAATCTACTCAAACTAAGTCGTATGATCACGCCGTCCGTGTGTGGCCGAAAAATTTTTTCCTCTCAGTTTGGGCTGAAATTTGGGAAACCCCCGTTTTAGGGTTGGTTTAGTTTGTGAAATTATTTTTCAGACCCCTGCACACACCAAAAGGGGGTAAACAGCCCCTTGACCCCAGGGGCTGAAAATGGAACTTTCTCTGCGTTAGCCCTCCCGAGGTGCAATGATAGCTCATTTTGCTCCTCGGGAGTTGCCGAGAACAGATTTTCAGGAATTTGGACCGGCACTCCAATTTTTGGCCTAAAAACGGCCATTTATTGTGAAAAAGTAAGCATTTTCGGCGAATGAGTACAAAGCTAGGAAAAGGCCCTAAATTATGTCCTTATATAGTAAATCGACCCCGCTGAGTTCGAATCCGGGGTCAGAATTTACCCCGGAACCTTCCAGAATGTTCTAGAAGCTTTTAAATATAGGCCCAGTACCCGCGGCGAAAGCCGCGGCGCTTCACTCTTGTTGTAAAGTATAACGAATATTTAGCTTTACAGAAAACAATCTATTATTAAAATTTTATCATTACATTGATACGAAACTATACCTTGACACACCACCAAGAGAGCTGCTATGAGGAAAGGCAATTTGGAAGACATTTAGCGAATGTTTCAAATTTTAGATGACGTTTAAAATGATTGACTCTGCAGCTGAGTGCTTCTTAAGTATCCCATTTTCGTATACGTTATATAAAATGTGATGAAATAATATCGAATTAATTTTGTGCATTAAATAATGTGCGAGACATAAACTCGTCTCAAAACAGCCATTAATTCAGTCGATTTTGTCTATTGTATTGAATCTGACGCCCACCTTTTTATGGGATCGGGAATGCAAAAGTTTCGCAAACAATTTTGATATATTGTTTTGTTCTAAAAATGCTTTTTAGACAAATTATGCTATTTTGGTTCTTTAGATCGCAAATTATCATAACGGTCTTTGTGGAATCGCCGCTATGTAGCGGCAAATCAATCATCTTGTGAAAGAGAATATTGAATAAATTAAATATAAATACCGGGGTACGTACCCGGCCACCTCCAAATGGAAAAAAAAACAAAGGAAAAGAGGGACACTCAAAAGAAAAATTTGTGACCCGCAAAAAGCGCAAATTAGGCCTGGTACACGAACGCCTGTTTAATCGGACTCCAAGCCGCTAGTGCTCTGTATGTGACTCTTCGTATAAAGCGGATTCACCATTTTGCGAAGTATTGGCCAACTTTCTCTAAATTTTTGAAAATTTTATCTAAAATTTTAATAAATATTCAAAAATTTTCTAAATTTAAACCTATTTTGAATTGGCGCCCATTTTTCGGCAGCTCAATGTATAAGACTTTCTATATAACGTTGATGTACGGAATTTTTGATTTAGACTTTGCATATAACGCGCCTCTCCTTGTAACGCGGATTTCGTCCGGTCCCTTGACCTGCGTTATAAAGAGAGTTGGCTGTATTTATTTTTGACTTCGTCGGATATCAAGTATCATGCCGACCTTGAACTACTGTACTTGTACTATATGGACTCATCCAATTTTTTCGCTTACAACTGCTTTAGCATTTCTCTGACTGAAAGCAAGAGTTAGCATAAATTCTTCGCTAAATAGCTCTGACAAGCATTATTACTTGTATGGCCGATCATTGATCAACTTTAATTATAATATAAAGGAAAAAATTTGTGTGCCGCAAAAAGCGGGATACAAATTTGGCTTGGAACCTCGCTCCCTCCCCCGAAAATGGGGTTCGTTAGTAAATGTACTCCCATGTAAAAATCCGGGCTTCGTCCCTGATTGGAAGTAAAAATATTGCTTTTGTTCTCATGACATTTGTCTCACGGAGTAAATGCATTATTAACCGTTTAAGGCACTCATACCTATTACAGGCAATTTAATTCCGGTGTGCATTAACTGATTTGAAACTGCAATGAAGGCGGTGATATCATACATAACAATGTTAAATATATAACAAGTCCCCAGGACAGGCAACCAACAAATAAATTTGCTCCTTACACATTAAATTATGTCCTTACACTGAGTCCCGTACGGACACCCCAACGCTTGTTAATTCTTAATTTAATATTCGTCTTGGGCCTGATGAATTTACCTTTAATATGAAATGTCTCTATTTGTTTTCCCTAGTTGCCAAACTACATTTTGGCAACTAACGCAGCTTTTACGGAAATAATTCAGTTTTATTTTCCAGCTTCCTTAATCAAGAGTGAAATGGTTTGCTAATGCAAAACCACGTTTTCTGTTATCCTACTACGTTGACGGATATTTGCACCCCGGGGCCATAAACATATTACCCGGGGCCATTTATTTGAGATTTTTTCAAATTTAAGCGAACTGTAGGCCCGGAAACCCTACCGCTAGGAGCAATTGGTGAAAAGTAAAAAAGAGCCACTTTTTTGCCCAAAATTGTATAAAATGCCATTTTTAAGCAAAAGTGGCACTTTTTTTAAACTTTTTAACAATTTTTTACTTGCTCGTTGCAACAGGGATCCCGGGCTCACAATACACCTAAATTTGAAAAAATCCCGAGAAAATAGCCCATGGCCCTACACATCTACGTTGAATAACGTTTAGTGAGACACTATCAAAAGAATTTTTTGTATAAACTAGAAAAATTATGTAACTGGAAGCGGGATTTCATTCCCACGGTCAACTCATCCCCATAGAAAAATGCTCTACTTTTCTAGAATGTTATAGAAAATTTTGTAGAACATTCTTCTCTCTCTTATAGTAATTTTCTATGGGGACGAGTTGACATAGAGCCGTTATCGCTAAAATTATAGATGCAATTTTTTGAAATAAATGGCATTATCTGTTTTGCCATCTGCACTCTGCTAAGTATTGCACTTATTATTGCGATATTCAAAAGCGGTGCCGGAATGTCTGGATACAAACCTGTAATGTTACAAGTCTGTATTACCGACTTTTTGAACTCGGCCATAACTTTTTTCTACATGCCGGTAAGTTGATATTTTGGATACACCTCAACTTCTCCGAGGGACAGCTTCTCAGAACAATTTTTTGCGTGAGGGTTTTGGATGTAACATAGTGGTTCTTTTTTGTAACAGATTTACAAAAATGCGCGCCAAATTCAAACAATAATTATGGATTTATCCCCTATTAGGGAGTCAGATTCGGTTTTTCTTTCAAGTGAACCAATCCTAAGCCTAAACTTAAGCCTAAAATATGCCCTTTTAAGGGTTGTTGCACAACGCCACACGCCAAATCCATTACCAAAAAGAGCCACTTCTGTTACATGAATAACCTATACATAATTTTTTGACTCCCCAAAAGCATATGCCCACATACTGTTGAAGTCTCGGATGGAAAAGTCCAAAAATCATCTGTTTGAGTCTAAGCCTAAGCTTAAAGCCTAGGTTGGTTTCTTAATCCCTTGCAGGGGTTTTGAGGATTTTTTAGTGCCCTTTTCGAATTTCAGAAGGCCATGGGTAATTGTCTTTGGTGCAAAAACCCTTAGGGGTAATTGTCTTTTTGGGAAGTTAGTTTGGACTCAATATTACTGGGGGAGCGAAAAAATTAAAGGTAAACTCGTAAACAAGACCATAGAAAATACCTAAGAATGTCCTAAAACTGATTTCCGACAATATTTGATTTTCTACGAAATGTAAACCGCCATTCCGAGACACATCTCTCTTTGAACCGGCTCCTTAAAATAGCTTAAAAGTGGGACTGCTGTCTTTTTATTTTTAAAATTTGGCTTATTTTGGACTTATTTTGTTTGCTCATATCCCACCTTTTTCAAAGGGACCGAAAATTTTTGGAAAACGAGCTTTTGATGTGACTATAAATTTAGCATTTTTAACTTTTTTTACAAAATTTAATAAAAAATGTAATAAAAACTTCATTTATCCGATTTATAAAATTGGGGACGGTCAAATAGTTTGGACTGATTTTGAACGTTCCATTTAAAACCTCCGTTTAAAGCATACTGTCAAAATTAACATTTCCTAAATTGCCCATGATTCTTGTTTATAGCTTTATGTACCTGCCGGAGCCAACGCCGTTAGCTATTCAACCGGAATCTTCAGCGATATGTTTGAAAATGCGCCAACGTTTACTTTGGTTGTTTTCAAAGTTTGGCTGTTTATAATAGTCCTCAACTTGTGCTCGCCTGGAGCACAGTTTTTATACAGATATATGGTACTTTGCAGGTATATTCCTTTAAATTGTCTAAATTGTTGTTTTGGAGAAAATATATTTCGTCTGAAAGCTTTCAAAGCTCTTGGATTCAAACACTGAAAAGGTTCAGAGTTGGTAGTCAGACGACAAAAACTGGCGCTTTTTGAAGACGCTTCTCAAGGGAAAGGTCAACTCATCCCCATAGAAAAAATGCTATCTTTCTAGAATGTTCTAGAAAATATTCTAAAATGGTGCCTTTGAATACCGCGGAACATTCTAGAATATTCTACAAAATTTTCTAGAACATTCTAGAAGGTTGTAGTATTTTTTCTATGGGGATGAGTTGAGCTAGAGCCCAATTTGAACATTAAGCTTATAATTAACTTGAACCTATAAAAGCGTTAGCACCTAATGGGGGATCAGGACACTTGGCAAGTGTAGCGTACCCCCAATGGAGCTAAAAATTTTCTTGGCATGCCGCCACATGGGTAAAAACTGCTTTCTCATGGATGCTTGTATCGATTTATTATAACATATTTCTAAATTTTAGGGGACATAACCTCTTTGTCCCCCTTTAGCTACCTGTCTTACAATTTTGTTAAAAGTTGTAACACACACTCATTTGATGTGATTATAAATTTAACATCTTTTTAAGTTGTTATTAAAAATTGTAGTAAAATTTTCACTTATCCGATTTATGTAATTAGCCAACGGGCAAAAAAGGAGTCTAGGTCAAACCCCCCCCCGTTCAAAACCCCCCGCGGACATTTTTTGGCATAACTTTTTACTGGAACATTCTAGAAGGATGAGTAATAGCTTAAATCAAAGCTAAGACTCTGGGCTACAAATCGGTATATTACTTGCCACATCTCGATTCAAGATTCTCGAGATTTAATTATTTTTGTCTCAAAATTTCAACTTTTTTGCAAATTCGAGAATTTGAGACAAAAATAATTAAATCGCGAGAATCTTGAATCGAGATGTGGCAAGTAATATACCGATTTGTAGCCCAGAGTCTTAGCTTTCATTTAAGTTATTACTAATCCTTCTAGAATGTTCCAGTAAAAAGTTATGCCAAAAAATGTCCGCGGGGGGGTTTGACCGGAGGGTTTTGACCGGTTCCCTCAAAAAAGGTACGTTAGATAAATCAAATTTATGATCACCTTTTCTGTGTCACAAACACATTTACAGAGACTTCGAACCATCGTACGCGCTCTACGCAGGCATTTATTCGGTTATTATGTTGCTTATATTGGCCTTTTCTATGACGTCATCAATAGTAACAGACTATGTTCCACGTTGCTCCAACCTACCTTACAGAGAATACATCCTAACGGACAATCCACCAACAGCCGATCTTGTTGTTATGAAGGTAATAACTGAAAAGCGCTTTTTCAGAAGTCATTTAATATACCGTAAACTCTCTAATTTAATTATACCCACGGGGGTTTTATTAGAGAGTTTACGGTACTAGGCCTGGGTTTCCGAAAGCGATCAGGCCTTCGGTTATTTCAGCCAATCAGCGCCGTTCAAGCTATACAATGTGATAAATAGTGTGAAAAAGAATGTAAGATGCGAAGAGAGAGCACATGAATCATAAACCGACTAGGGCGCACTTTGTGGTTTTGTAGTGCTCTGCTGAAATAAGAGAAAGAACCCTTGCTTTCAGAAGCCCAGGCCTAGTATACACGTGTGATATGGGCACCCGCCAAATAATATTTCAAACATGGTTTGGAAGGGGTCTTGCACCCGACTCCGCTTTGGGCCCTCCACGAACGCCTAACCATTAGGCCATCCTCGCCACCACTGACGTATTATTGCTCTTGGCTTATAAGTCGCGATCCGCGTTCGCGTCACTTTAGGGCACTTACGGGAGTCTAAAAACTGCTTTTACGGTTTTTCGACGATTATTTGTAACGCATGTGGAAGGTTATGAGTAATACGCGAAATTTGGATTGGAATACGCGCCATCTCATTTTAGCTCCGTTAGGAGAGAGCTAGCTCAAATCTAATATTGATAACCGGTATTAAAATATGATTCTAAGGGTTTACAATTCCTCTCCACAATTCCTTTTTAGGGCAAACTCGATTTTAAATTAGCGCCAAAACATAATTGCATGCCAAAGGGGTTAAAAGAGGCCGCTGAAAATTTTTAATGAGGGGGATTACTCGGCAGGGGTCCCCTCTAGAAATTGGTAAAAAAAATTTGAGTTGGGCCTTATTAGAATAAAAATTTTCACAGTCAACACTTTTCCCTATTAGAGGAGGCCCTTTTCCTGAAGCTGAACAGAGCCTCCTCTAATAGGGAAAAGTGTTGACTGTGAAAATTTTTACTCTAATAAGGCCCCACTCAAATTTTTTTACCAATCTCTAGAGGAGACCCCTGCCGAGTAATCCCCCTCATTAAAAATTTTCAGCGGCCTCTTTAACTCCTTTGGCATGCAATTATGTTTTGGCGGTAATTTAAAATCGAGTTAGCCCTAAAAAAGAATTGTGGAGAGGAATTGTATCAATATCAGATTTTTTCACATTTTTCTATTAGACTACGCCGCTTACACAAATTATCTATATTGCGGTTTTGAGTATGGCAATAATAGCTTATGCCATTGTTGTTTTTTGTGGGATCAAAATATGGCAGCATTTGAGAGATCATTTCCGCACTATTTCTGATGCAAACAGAAACACATCCCGTTATCAGAAGCAGATTAATTACGTGCTATTGGTTCAGGTTAGTTGAAGGCTTTCTGTATCTACAGGGCAGGGCTGTTAAATCACCATGTTTTTGGCAATTTTTTTGTGGAACTATATACCTCTTAGAGGGCTACCATATACTTTTTACAAAATCCGAAATGCTGAGAATATACCTAAGTTACCATGTTTTAAAGGTCACGGGGTGGATCGTGCCGGGGGTGGATCGTCGTGGAGCGCGATGGTCGAGTAGGGGCAGAGAAGAGAACAGGCCGGGACTTTTCGGCACTAAACGTATTGATTGAGTAACGTATTCTATACTTTTAGATAGTACTTAGTCTCAAATTTCTCATGCGCCCATTACACCCTCACACCTTCGCATCCCAATCTTATGGTTTAATTACTTATTTATAGGCGCTCATGCCAATTATAGGCGCCTTTATTCCAGTGTGCATCGAATTATTTGGGGCTATAATAAAAGTTAATCTGAGTAGCAGATTTATGTCGTTCCTATTCCTAGCCATCTCATGCTGGCTTCAGTTTGCGAATCCTTTGTTTACGATTCTGCTGGTCGAATCCTATAGAAAAACTGTGTTCGGTTCCTTTTTCTGTGCTTCAAAAAGCTCGACTCAAGTCGTAGACATGACGAATTCTGATCAATCAAAGCGTAACTAAGCACACAGAAACCTCAATCCGTTAACAGGTATGGCTGGGCTCACATTGTTCCGACAACATTCTCAAAGCTTTATAACTTTTTTTCTATGATTGGACGGCTAGTGAATGTAAAATGCAAAGATGATATTCAGTTTGGACTACAACTTATATTTTTTATCATTGTTTTGTTGAATAAATAAATAACTGTAACCAAAGGATAGTATATGTAAACAGTTTCCATTCATTTCTGGTGATTATCCTCGAAATTCAGCGTCGTTGGCATTATGCCCAAATCTCTCCTAAACGGCCGAGTTGGAAAAATCTTTAAAGTCTTTGTGAGACTTTAAAGGTTTCTTTAAAGCTTTAATTTCGTTTCAACACAACGCACACAGTCATACATAGATACACAGCGCCTTATACAATCATGCTCGATTGAAAGAGACCACGTTTGAATTGGCGGTTTTGGCGCGGTTGCGCCAAACCACTTCTGGAACATACTAGAAGGGTGAGCTATGGCTCATGGTATTCTGAGGTTCGAGCTTTCGATTAAGCCATTACTCACCCCTTGGCGAATTGGCGTGACATCTTACGTCAATTTTGGAACACCGAATTTAAACATTTTCTTACAAATTCTTTTGTTCTATTTTTTTCGTTTTGCAACACGACAGATTTAAGTAAGTTTATTGCTTTCTAAATACATTTCAAACGCAATGAATCGTAACTTCAAAAAGAAAATCTTTCGAATACGTGATAGCCAGGATCGACGTTTGCTAGTCCAAGTTTTTTCAGACATTCGTTCTCGTGTCCGAACTTCGTTTTCACAAATTGCAACACTTCATTCGTTCGGCTATTCTCCATCCGATATTCGCACAGTGGCAATGATATTTTATAACAGTCTCGATATTCCTCCCAGTGGCTATCAGTAGAGCCGACGTATTCAGTTCGGTAGCAATGTTTCAAAAGTAGGCAGAATTTATTTGGCGTCACAGACGTCGTGAAGTCCTAAAGTTGGGAATGAGCATTTCTGGAACAGAGATAAATTTTATAGGATGTAATTGGCCAAGAAACCAACTCTGTAAGCCTTTTTTAATCTGAAAAGGGCGTGAAATGTGGGTGATCTTTGGAATGAAGGATATGTAATTTAAACGGATTAAAAATCGACGAATGAGGAAAATTAAGAATAACAAAATTTTACCAAAAATGCCCAAACTTTGCCAAATTTGTAATATTTTTAGGTCACGATCTACCGTAAAGCCTCTAATTTAAAGCCCGGGGTATAATTATTCAATCAACCTCCAGAGGGGAGCATAATTAGAATCGGAGTAAAATTAGAGGGGAGCGTTAAATTAGAGGTTTTACGGTAGTTGTTTTCTAAAACATTGCCGAAACATACATTTTTTTCGGATTCAAAAATAGCTTTCAAAACGGCAAAAAAGCGTATTTTTTTTTCATTTTTCTTTGACAGGAAAATGTTTATATCCAATTTCCGGTCCCATAAAACCAATTTTCCATAACAAAAGCCTAGGACCGTATTGTTAAAACTTATTCTTTCTCTATAAGGATTAAAATAATTTACCTTACAGATCTGATCGACCAAATCAAAATCCAAATCCTGAATCGGTGGCATATGTCCCAGACACGTATATTCTCCAACTTTGACAGTTAATATCGTTTCACTTTCAGGATGGTGAACTTTGTTGCGAATAAAGTTTAGTATAAATGCAACATGCTGTCCCGTACAAGCACGAATGTCGAGATGCAAGAACTGAAGGTTGTATAGAGACGAATAGTTCTGTGAGTGTAGCGGAACGCCAGGAAGATTAGTAACAGTTAGCTGACGGCAACGAATAAATTTGGGCGAAGATAGAATTGTGTTCAATACTGAAGTAGATTTATTAACTATTCAACTATACTGTAAAGTAGAATTTTTCTCGAAATTCTCGAACGTGAAAAAAATTGTTTTTCCCATTCTTCAAAAAATTTTTGAAGATGTGTCGCCTTATGCCATATTAAACCATTCTTGACAAAATTAATCATTTCTACCTAAACTTATTAGGTTGTCAGGAAAGTTCCCGGCCTATATGAATATGTCAGATAATTTCAATAATTTGCTACTAAATATTTTCGAAAACCACTTATCAGGGTTTTCGGATGCGCTGAGTCCAAAAAAGTGGTTGGTTATTACTTGTAGTGCGATTTTTTGCACTTTTTGTCACCAATTTCGCGCCAGGACCAAAATTTTCACCAAAAAATTTTTCAACGTAAAAATATGTTATTAGGGGGTTTTCGACTACGCTGACGTGAGTACAAAATGTAAAAAAGAGAAAAATGTAACCCTGGGGTTTAGCTTTCATTTGAGCTATTGCCCATTCTTCAAGAATATTACAGAAAAAGTTGTAGATAAAAATGTCAGTGGGGAAGAGGGGAATAGCCATTCTCCACCAAGCTCAAGCGTCTTTTACGCCAATGGCCACTAAATTCAGGTAAAAAGGATTTTACCTGAATCATCTTTGACATTTTGATGAAATTCAATGCGCATCTTTTGACCATCCCACACATGAGCCAATGATTCCAGATCCTGAATATCTTTGCGCGAAAACGTATAATAGTCGACGTTAATTGTGACAGAAGCGATTCTGACGAACAATGGAAGATAGCGTCGCATCGTTTCTAAGGGGTACACAATTTTCTGTAATTCTTTCTGATGAAAAGAAAGGCCATTTGCATATCGCCAAACTCGGCTTTCAATATCGTACCAGTTCGCGTCGGAGTGAAATCCTAGAATCTCAAATCTGAGCTGTTTGTTGGCGTTGAGTCTAACGGTGAGCTCTTTATCTTTCCAGATCGCGTATGGCTTAGAGGGAAAATTCTGTTGTATCAGTTGGTTCAGAAATCTTGACGTTCTGGAGAAGAGGTACAGTGTGCTTCGGTTATAGAATGATAGCGTTTCCAGCAGAGGATCGAGAGGAACGTTGGGTTTGCTGAGGGACATTGCAGACGGCCCTTTCGGGAAGAATAGGCTAAAATTTGCCAAGTTAATCAGTTTGATCTCCGATATATTTCTTTGGATACTAAATACTGGCCATGGGGGTGGGCCTTTGTCACTCGATTTTTGGGCAGTATTTGGAGAGGGTTGGGTTGTACGACCGTCGCGGTCTTCGGCTGCTCCAGGGAGAATAGTTAGGGTTGGGTTGTTTGGACTCACCGACAAAATCAGCACTGGTAAGAATGCACGTGCCAGAAATTTTACATTCAGATAAATTTAGACCTCAAATTTGAACTCCCAGCAAAAAGTTACCCTAATTAGGTACATTGAAAAATGCTTGGGCTTAAGCACAAGCACTCCTAAGAATGCACCTTTGAAAAATGAAATAAGCACCCCTAAAAATGCACTCCAAAAATTGTGCACACACGACACAGTAGCCAAATACTAGTATAGGATCGAAATTATTACCAGAAAGAAGTATTTTTTATGTGGTTTCTCACGTTAGTATGTACTTTTACGCCTTTAGGAATAAACTTTTGATTTGATGTGAAAAATTAGAAAATGTCCACGATTCAAACTAAATGAAAAATACAAAACGAGTAAATAATAAATTATAACGATAAGAATTTCGTAATTCAGAAAATCGTCGCAACGAGAGCGAAGGTTTAATCACTTTAATGAAAAAAAGAACGAACCCATTTTGATAAGAAAATGTTTTGTCGGAGTCCTTTGACATTGCCAAATAATGGACAATAAATTTTATTGTGATTAAAATGTTATGAAATGTTTGTTATGAAATAGTTTTTCGAATGAGACAACAAATTATCCCCACAGGCAGGGATGAACTTCTGGCAGCAGCTTCAAAGTTTAAGATGAGTAGGATTAATACTGAAGAATACCTTAGAAAAATAATTTTGAAAAACTTCGTACCCCGGGGTACGCTTACCTCAAAAATATTATTTTTTCTAATTTAGGACCTCTTAAAACCCTCCGGTGCAAAAAAATATGGTGCCGAAACAATATTTCATCCACGCGGAATCAAACCTTCATCGGCAGGCTGGTGCCTGCGCCCCATTCGCACTGAGCCAAAAAAAGGTGGCAAAACTTTTTTTTACGTTTTTTGCAACCAGGTGAAAAAAACGTAAAAAAGTTTTCTCAAAAATTCTGAAAAAGGTGCTATCTTATCCAAAAGATTACAGGGAACACGAATATGACGTTATTTTTGTCTCTTTCATAGACAAAAACGCCCGAAAACGGCCTCTAAAGTCGGATTTTCTCGCATTTTCCTAGTAAAAATCCAATTTCCCACGGTTATTTCCCACTATCTAATCGTGTCTTTCTTTCTCTGGCACCTAACTCAGAATCAGGCCAATAAAGTGCTAGTGTGCGGCGCCCCAATAAAACGCTCTCTTTGTCTCACGTCTCTTGTGTCTCCTCTTCGTCGGCTAGGCCAGCTCGCCAGATCCCTCGCTTCATATCTCTCTTTCTCTGTCGACGCCACACCCAATCAACAAATCGGGCCCGGATTAAAAACGCTATTTTACCCCATTTTTACCTAAGATACCTAAAATCTGATATAGACGACCTTATGTCAGTTTTTCCTGAGGATTCCGAATATGCAATTTGTTTGACCACTTTATTTAAAAAATAGCAAAAGAATTTTAGGTAAATTAAAAAGAAGCGAACCGGTCAAAGCGCCAACACTCCGGGATTTAATGAATCCAGCTAAATACAAACTTGATTCAACAGGATATGACCTGGATAAAGTAATGCCTGGCTAAAATGTCTGTCGACTCATACCTGTGCAAAGAAGAAAATTATTGAAAACATCGATGTACATTTTTTAATTGTATGTGAAGTAATGAATTGAAAAGGTGTACCTTTGGCATTTTCACTTTTTTCGTTTTTTGTTTGCAACAATTTGATAATAATCTTTGAGTTCCTGCTTACTTTTCCACAAAATTAAGCCAAGTACATAGCATCATACAATTATTAAAAACTAGCGCTTTGGGACTCCCTACGGAAAACTGAAAAATTAGTTGACATGCAAACTGAGTCCCGGTCAAAATGCCCCCCCCCGGTCAAAATGCCCCCCGGTCAAAATGCCCCCCCCGGTCAAAATGCCCCCATTTTCAGAAAATCATATAAAAAATGGCCAAAAAACAAAATGTTTGGCGCCTTATAAGGGTTGTTTAGCCTAACGTAAGGGTTGTTCGGGAGCTTAAGCTTAATCCGATTTAATGTGAAATAAAAATACGAATTCAGCGAAAAAATGGGCATTTTCATGTTTTTTGACCATTTTTTATATGATTTTCTGAAAATGGGGGCATTTTGACCGGGGGGCATTTTGACCGGGGGGCATTTTGACCGGGGGGGGGCATTTTGACCGGGGGGCATTTTGTCCGGTTCCCATGCAAACCTATATGTTCGAAGTTCCCTCACATTCCAAGGGGGAAGGTCGGGCGCTCCGCACAGGACTGGCTCGCCACCTGCGGTGGCTCGCAAACTCAGATTCTGTCAAATGACATTAAGCACTGGTAAGAATAGTCCTTCAATAAATTTTGGACACATACTTGACATTAAGATCTAAAATTACCTAAATTTAGGCACATTTAGGTAAATTTAGATGTCAAATTCGGATTCTTCGCAAAAAGTTACCCTATAGTAAGAACATTTTGAAAATAAGCACCCCGAAGAATACACTCCAAAAACGTGGAACGTACGTATGGAGGGACGGACGTCACTAACTTACTATAAGGATAATGGTAATATCACAAAATAAAATAAAAATTATATAAATGCAGATAAGTTCATTTCAAACTAGGTTTATAATCAGGCGCGCGGGCACGGCCCGCGCGCGTCTATGGATTGAAAATTTTTAATGTTAGAAATCTGTAATAACATATTTTTTGCTACAACAAAATTGAATAATTAAAATTGTCAAAAATAAGCTGTAACTAAAGGTTACACAACAAAGACTAAAGCATTGGATTCTAAAGTCTGAAGCGTTGGCTCCGTATGTCCAACGTACAAATGTCCGGAATACTAATGTCCTACGTACAAATCTCAGACGTTCAAATATCCCGACTTACAAATGTCTCACGTACTAATGTCCAACGTACAAAAGCACTACTTACAAATGTCCGACGTACAAATGTCCGACACAAATTGAAGCGTACAATGGGCGAAAGCCAATTGGAACAGCGACTGGCGACTGGCTTGAACCAAAAGTCCCGCAGCCCTTATAAGGGTTGTGCGGGAGCTTATGCCTAAGACTAAGTCTTGCTTTGGCCCCAGGTTGTTCGAGCCGCAAGCCTAAATCCTTGTTTGGTGCCTTATAAGGTTCGCGAAAAATATAATGGCATATGAGCCTAAAATCCGACAATTGGAACAGTGAAGCAGCAAAAGCGAGGGATAAATTTTACCATTAGAGAAAAATGGTTAGAGATAGTGAAAACACCACTGTTCCAATTGACCACTGTTCCAACTGTGTTTCCCTCGAAAATGTCCCCCGTCTAAATATCCTACGTACAAATGCCCCGGCGTACTAATGTCCTACCTACAAATGTCCGACGTACTAACGTCCTACATACAAATGTCCGACGTACTAATGTCCTACATACAAATGTCCGACGTACTAATGTCCTACGTACAAATGTCCGACGTACAAATGTCCGACGTACAAATGCCCCACGTACACATGTTTTGTTTAAAAGCTGAAAGATCAAAGGGAAAAATTGAAGGGTACAATGGGCGTTAGCCAACGGGAACAGTGACTGTCGCTTGAACCAAAAGTCGGGAGAGCTTAAGCCTAAGACTAAGTCTTGGTTTGGCCCCAGGTTGTTCGAGCCGCAAGCTTAAATCCTTGTTTGGCGCCGACGTACAAATATCCTACGTACAAATCTCCGACAAATTTCTGACGTACAAATTTCCTACATACAAATGTCCGACGTACAAATGTCCGGTGTACTATAAATGTAATGGCATTGGAGCCTAAAAATCCGACAATTGGAACATTGAAGCAGAAAAGCGAAGGATAAATTTTACCTACCTATCCTACGTACAAATCTCAGACGTTAAAATATCCCGACCTACACATATCCCTAAGTGCTCAGAAAAATGGTAAAAACGACAAATAAGTAGTAGAATTGAAATTAAAAATTGCAATCTAGAAACTTTTAAAACTGAAAGACTCTATATACAGTCGTCCCTCTCTAATCCGTCCCTCTCTAATCCGGCACCCTCCCTAATCCGGCGCATTTCGGCCGAAACGGATTTTTTTGTATGGCAATTCCCTCTCTAATCCGGCATAAATTCTCTAATCCGGCACATTTTGGGGTCAGGCCCCAAAAGTGTCAAAAGGGTACCCCCTATTGATTTTCAAGAATTTTTTTCCGGCCGCCGCCATTGGCGGCGGCCTAAGAAAATTCTTGAATTTCACACCAAAAATTCAATTTTCCAGCATTTTTCATCTCTTAGAATCACGCGATCTACCCGTATACCAAAAATCAGCAAAAAAATGTGTATTTTTGCCCATTCTTGGGATCACCCTCTCTAATCCGGCACCATTTGGCCGGAACGAATTTTAGAAATTCCCTCTCTAATCCGGCCCTCTCCAATCCGGCACCCTCCCTAATCCGGCACATTTTGGCCAAAACGGATTGCGCCGGATTAGAGAGGGACGACTGTATGCTGAAAATCAAAAGGAAACATAAAATTTTAATGTTTTACTTCCGAAAACCCATAACAACGCATTTTTAAATTTTGGCGCAAATTCAAATTTTCAAATTTGAAATCTGAATCGAAATTCGGATTCAGGAGGTCGGAAAACCCATGTATGCAAAATTTCAGCTCTTTTGGTAAACAACTATGAAAAAAGGACTTTTCCGGTCAACAAATGGCAAAAATGTTTAAAAATGACATAAAAATGAATCCAAAAAACGAAATTTAAAAAGTAGAATATTCCAAATAAGCCTTAAAATTGAATAGAAACATAACACCTATAGGTATAACCCTTAAAAACCAGCAAAAACGTAATTTACGGTTTTGGCGCGAATTCAAACCTCAAATTTAAAATCTGAATTGAAATCGGGATTCAGGAGGTCGAAAAACCCCTGTATGCAAATTTTCAGCTCTTTTTATAATCAAATATGAAAAATCAACTTTTTTGGTAAAAAAAGCTCAAAAATGACATAAAAATGAATCCAGAAATGGAAATTTAGAAATTTAAAAGCCGAATCACTCTAAATAAGGTAAAATAACATTTAGATACATAAAACTTATAAGTATTACACTTAAAAACCCCAAAAACGCATTTTTCATTTTGGCGCGAATTCAAATTTTCAAATTTGAAATCTGAATTGAAATTCGGATTCAGGAGGTCGAAAAACCCCTGTATGCAAATTTTCAGCTCATTTGGTAGTCAAATATGAAAAATTGACTTTTTTGGTCGAAAAATGGTCAAAAATTACAAAAAATGGCATGAAAATGAATCCAAACATGGAAATTTGAAAATTTAAAAAGTATAATATTCCAAATAAGCTTTAAAATCGAATAAGAACATAAAATTTATAAGTCTCATATTAAAAAAACCTTAAAAACACGTTTTTACGTTTTGGCGCGAATTCAAATTTTCAAATTTTGAAAAAAATATTTTTGCAGCCAATAACTTTTGAAACCGGATCGAATAAGCCAAAAATCACAGAAATCTAACGACGGGATCCCGAGATCGAAACCTGTCAAACAACATTTGTAAAATAATAGGTTAAATTTCGATCGATTCCGTCCCTGCAATATATTACAGAGGGTCATAAATAATCAACAGGTGTAAAAATCGGTAAGCTTTTGAAGTTAATTCAATGTCGGCAGTTCTTTGAGGCATTCACATTTTTGTCCAAAAATTGTATAGAGATGCAAATTCCGTTATGTTAATTTCCCTCTAATTTTGAAAGAAGAATTGAAAGAAAATTCCATTCTACCATTCTCGATTTAACATGCGCTGTGTTCTTATTTTCTTGCTGGTCTCTTTTGGATTGCATGAGGTTTAAAGTTTGATTCGAAGCAAATTCTCGAAGCGAGCAAATTCTCGAAGAGAACTCGAACACGAAACAATTTCAGGTATACGGTAAGTGTTGCGGATGGGGTTGGCCTCGTTATGGCCTCTGCTGCGGGATGGGGCCATGCAGCCCGTGGTGCTGTAACTGTGACAGAGGATGTGATCCTAAATGCAGGTAGGTGCTTTTATTGGTTTGGCCGGAAATTCTTGTCGGTGTTTTTAAACGTTTATATATCAAACATTTATTCATCAATGTTCTTCGTAATAATCACCATTATGATCTACAATGTGTGTCCATCTTACTGGTAAAAGGCGGATGCCTCTTTCCCAGAAAATTTTCTTTTTACGAGCAAAATACAAATCAAGGTGATTTTTGACATCGTCATCATTTTCAAAGTGTTTTTCTGCAATTTCGTTGGCCAAATCCCGGAACAACCAGTAGTCTGACGGGGCCAAGTCTGGGCTGTATGCAGGATGTGGCAACACCTCCCAGCTCAAGTCCTGAAGTGTTTGTTTGGTTAGTTTCGCAACATGGGGTCTAGCGTTGTCGTGCTGAAGGATGACCTTTCGCTTTTCGGGCCGCTTTTCCCTGATGGCTTGTGCAAGCCGGCGAAGCTGAGCACTGTACGTAGCAGCTGTGAGTCTCTCCTTTCTGCCCAACAGTTCATAATGGATCACGCCTTCCATATCCCACCAGACGGAGAGCATTAACTTTTTCCCATAGCGATCTGGCTTTGGATCAGGTTTTGCCTTTTCTCCTGGGCCCACCCATTGCCTTTTGCGGCGAAAATTGGCGTGAAATATCCACTTCTCGTCCCCTGTTACTAGGCGGAGTAAAAAGGACTTACGATGGTAACGGGACAATAAATTGGCGGAAATGGACATTCGTTGCCATTTGTCGGCATCGTTCAGGTGGTGCGGTATCCAAGCACCATACTTTTTCTTATAGCCAAGAGCTTTCAAATGGTCTTCTACTGTAGAATGACTGGTCCCAAGCTGCTCTGCAAAATCGCGTGTTGATTGCCGGTTGTCTTCTGCTAATAATGCCAAAAATGCTGGTTCATTTAGCTCGGAGGGTCTTCCAGAGTGTGGTTCATCTTCTAGGTCAATACTTCCTTGTTTAAAACGAGGAAACCATCTCTCGCAGGTTCGGGTGGAAATAGAGTCTTCGCCGTACACTGCGTTAATATTTTTAGCTGTTTGAGCCGCACTGGTGCCTTTGGAATATTCATAAAAAATTACATGCCGGAGGTGGTTATGAGGGAGATTGTTTTGAGAATTAATAATTTTAAGGGAAGAAAATAGTAAAAGGCTTGCTTTCCACATTTTCCAATAAAGGACTCTCTTGTGCCTTAAATAGTATAAACACTTCCCAAGAAATTATTGATCACTGATAAGAATGGCCGACATAAAAAACACCGACAGGAATTTCCGGCCAAACCAATATTTTCTAGGATAACGCGACGCATTTGAACGCAAAATTTTGAATAATAAACTTTGTTGTAATCCAGAAAATTACTCCAATATTCCGAAATAGCCCGTGAATTCAACAACATGTAATCATTTTAATATGCCATTAGGTTTGTTCGTTTTGTAGAGTACCGCAAACCAATTTGAACATGGAAACCATGCTCGTCTTAACCCTTCATTGCCGAGTGTATCCGATCGGATACGCTTTTGATTTGCTAAAGACTTCACGAAAAGAAAGAAACGTATGAGTGTTCATTACTCATACAAAGGGTGTGTCTGTAAATAGATCACATAGAAAAGAGAAATAAACAATGGCAGACATCATGATTTTGATAAAGACAGCTCATGATAAGGAAAGCTAATGGTAATGCAGACATTCTGCCCATTGTCTATGGCTCCGGCAATGAAGGGTTAATCCAGCTTCGCAGCACTTCCGAGAACAGCGAATGCATGGATAAATGGATACACTGCGCACCAAATAAACATTGCAAATTTTGGGAGTATAATCATTTCGGATGGGGAACCGGTCAAAACCCCCCCGCGGCCAATTTTTGCCATAACTTTTTTTCTAGAACATTCTAGAAAATGAGTAATAGCTTAAATGAATGCTAAGACTCTGGGCTATCGATTGGTATATCACACGCCGGATCTCGATTCAAGATTCTCGAGATTTAATTATTTTTGTCTCAAAATTCCGACTTTTTTTCGAAATTCGAGAATTTGAGACAAAAATAATTAAATCTCGAAAATTTTGAATCGAGATCCGGCGTGTGATATACCAATCGATATTCCAGAGCATTCATTTAAACTATTACTCATTTTCTAGAATATTCTAGAAAAAAAGTTATGGCAAAAAAGGCCGCGGGGGGTTTTTGACCGGGGGTTTTGTCCTAGACTCTTTCGTATGAGGACGCAGGAACGCCGAATAACTTAAAAGACAGAATATGTGACGTCAAATGAATAAGTTTCATCTGTCTACCAGTTCTCCATGATTCGCGTCTACTTGTGCTCAGTTGACATCCACTTATGACAGAAATATGAGTACTGTGTATGCGAACAATGGGATTTGAGACAACTCATCATTTCTTGCTTATTATTGCATTTATTGCATTGTTATTTTACAATATACACAGAATTAGGTATGCAATTTACATTCATCACTTTTGCATTTTTAAATAATTATTGCACAGAACTTTTTGGTGATTATCAATCATCGATTATTTAACGTCCGGCACCTCCGAGAAGACCGGTGACGATACCGACGACAGGTCCAGTCAAATCTTGAACAGAGTTGGTGAGAGCGCTGAGGTCGATTGGCACCAGAGGCAATCCTTGAACGGCACCTGGGATGGCAAGCAGCGCTCGGATGGCACCCACAACTATTCGGATGACTTGGGTAAGCACTGAAATCTGAGTGTTATTTGATTGAGTTACATAAAGTACTATTGAGGTGTACTATTACCTGCAGCTTCACCGCCCGGTCGAACAGTGAGCAGAGCTCGCAGCAGCTTGATCAAGATTGTCACCAATGAGATGAGCACTAAACGAGATTTGTTACAATGAACCAAAGGGTTAATATCCAGGATATCACTCACGTTCTTGGACCATCTGGGTAACGGTGTTTGCTTCAGGAATGTTGATAAGGGCAAGGACTGGCTCTAAGGATCCGATCAGCACTTGGATCACTCCTTTCTCTGCTGCAAATGTAAATCTCTAATCTAATTAGTTTATTTCTCTCTCACTTACCATCCGAGGGAACAGTGTCATTTCCGAGAAGCACATTCTCCACGACGTCGAGCAGTGCATCCAGGACTTTTTCGAGCGCTGAAATGTTATTAGACTATGCAAGGAATCTTGACCGTTTGAAAGAGACTCACGAGCTTGTCCGGCTGTCGGCACAGCAGCAGGTGCTGCCTGGATCAATGCCAATCCTCCGAATACGGCCAAAGTCAAGATTGAGACGAAAAAAACTTTCATTTTGAAAAGAGAAGTAGAGAAAATTTTTGGAATCTAGAAACTTGGAATATGTTTGATACTGCCAAACGGCAATCACAGTCTTTTATAGGCCAATTTTGGTTGCTATCAATAAAAGATCATCCTTGATTTGCATACGAATTCGGGTTGGAAATATAAACATGTTTTCCAGTTATTTAATCTTCGAACATTAAAAGTTGATACAAACTTTAAATGATTTAAACCGTAACACTCGGTGGGTGTCACTGAAACGTTCCTTTACGAACCATAGTGATTTGCATACGACATTCGTCAGTCGCGTGTTGTGAGTAGTGTTCGATAATCCGTTCAACTCCCCTATTTTTATTAGTGCAATAATCGGCGAAACATTAGTCGTTCAAAAATTGTTGCATAAGGCTTTGAAAAGTTTTGTTGATTTGTGTTTAGAGGATCACTGCGCATGTCTGATCTTTTATGCACTTTCGCCAAACAGAAATTTATGCAATTCCAGCAAAACTGAGACTGGTTTGGCTTGAACTAAACATTCATCTTTGCTTTTGTTGAAGGTTGATGTTTTGTTGATGTCTCATAACTTTTTACAGGCGAGGGAATTAAAGTAGCACTGTCATAGGCACAAAAAATTTGAAAAACGTTTTTTTTTAACATGAACTTATTTCCCCACAAATTCACAATTTATTTTTTATCCACCGTTTCGAAGAGATACAAAAATGAGCTCGCGTAATAGTAAAAGCAGTTTTCAAATATTAAGGAAACCAAATATTAATGATTTAAACCGTAACGACTTTTTCGAACGCTAACTTTATTATTATTATAAGCCGCATATTCTTTATTATTATTACATAAAGACATAAAATTGGATTCTTATTGAGATCGGCTATTCGTATGGTGCACGGAAAATAAAGCAGCTTGCCGTTCTTTACGGTGGAGCCTCCACGAATATATTGTCGAAGATATTAAAATATCGAAACAGCTTCCCATAAAGTTATATGAGCCGATGTATTGCACGAGCGCTATTCTCATTGTCTGAAACAAAGATTATGAGAACAAAAGTACGGGAAATTATTATTGATTTTATATTACTTTTTTTCGATAAAAACTAGGCAAAATTTTTTTTTAATATGGAAAAATGCTGAAGGGAGCTACTTCGTGAAAGCCCTTTGTGAGATTCCCAAAGACGAATGCACACGATGCAGTGCAACATACCTTAGCCAAAATAATTGCTGTAACTTGAGGTATAAAGTTGAAGCAGAGTTCAAGACAAATCACCAGCGCTGCCATCCTATTAGTCCTCCGGCCCATGGATTGTGACGATAGAAGCGGTTTAACAACACTTTTATTATAATGTGTCAGAAAAATCGTGCCGGCAAATAAATTCAGAAAACCGCAACTAATTTTGGTGTATGTGTAGACAACTCCTGCTATTCTTGAGATGAGCCGGCAGGACGCGACCAAACAACCTTAAAGATATGTAAATTAAATTGTAACCAATACAGTCATACCTCCATAGCCTGAATTTTCTCTGATCCGGACGAAGTCATGCGGGTCACGCTAATAAGCTTCAAAAGACGCCTCTCCCCAAAAAGGTCACCCGAAAATTGTTCATGCGATACATTGATCACCCGGTCGAAAAATGATGTTTCAGGCTACCTAGGACTGTGGATTTTTGTACGCGAGGTTTTTTATATCGCTGATTCCGAAATTTTAGGTCAGTTTTGGAGCCACGGACGTTCCTCTGGTCTGTCCTCCGCCTCCTCCGGGATTCGAAAAAATCTTATAAGGGCCATTTTTAGGCTTATAAGTGGCCATATTGATTAAGCTCAGGCATTAGGCCTGTATTTGTTTTAGGCTTACATTGAACTCTTATATGGGGCTGCCCCGATATAAAGTTTACGGAGGAACGTACTGGGGGACGTACCTGGGGGGGACGTCCAGTGCTCCAGTTTAGGCACTAGACATACTGCTGTACTACTATTTGGCATTATGGCAACTCGTTTTTATACCGGAGCAAGCAAATATACTAGAACAAACCTTCTATGTGTGGTGGCAATGGAAGCTCCTGGAATAAAGCCCACAAATTGCATACAAAGCACATTATGATTACTGTAACAGTGACGACAGTTAGGATCCTTTTATAACTGTTTCGAGCATATGGATAGCTGATAACTAGGGCCCGGATTTCTCGGACATTGTCCGAAAATGTCCGGAAATGTCCGAAAACAGTCATTTTGGAAGAAAAATTTCACGTTAAAAATGCAATAAAATAGGTCAATTGTCCGAAAACACACATTCCATGTCCGAAAATGGGAAAATTTTTGGAGAAAATGTCCGAAAATGCGATTTTCATGTCCGGAAAATCCGGGCCCTACTGATAACAGTTATTATTTCAATGGACAAAGAAAGTGTGACAATTGGAGTGCAAGAATACATCCCATATGATAGAAACGAAGACCAAAATATGCCATATGAGCTTGCATTGTTACCTAAAATATTTTTCCCTTCTCTACCTACTTCAATTTATAGAAAAAAATTCCTTCCCCAAATCGTCCTTGCGTATTTTATGGACAAAGAGGAAAATATAAAGAGGTATAAATCAAGATTGGTATAAATCAACCAAAAGCATTGATAAAAGAGGAAAGGCTAAACTATCAATCAAAACGAGTGTTTACTATTAGCAAAACTGCAGCAGAAGCCTGTAGAAGAATTTTGCTACAGAATGTGCTTAGAAGACCAAATTCTCATGTGGTAAACACGCCCGCCGTTGTCTTCGCATCAGAGACTCAGAGGATTTGTGTATTATGCAGAGAAAAAAAGATGTTCTCACTCTTATAGGTTACGTTTGTCCAGCTACACTTGGATAAATTTGCGTATTCTCCTAATTTGGAAGTCCAAATACTCGCGCAGTATGGCATCTCCCAAGAGTAAAGTTGCTTGGCATATCCCTATAAGCAACTTTGTTCTTGGGACCTCCGCGCGAGATGCCTGCGCGGGATTTCAGATCTTCAAATTTGGGCGATTAGGACAAATTTACCAGTGTCTGGGTGGACAAGCGTAACCTAAAGCCCCATATAAGGGCTCAGATTGAGCCTAATCTTAGTCTAAACGTAAGGCTAAAAATGCCCCTCAGGACTAGCAAGACCTATCCGGACAACCGTAACCTTTTTCTCTATTTACCACACAAATCCTCAGAATCTCTGATGCAAAGACAACGTCGGGCGTTGTTTCGCACATGAGACTTTAAGCACATGAGAATTCTAAATGTCTTTTTCCCCAGCAAAACGCTGGGTAGGTCAGCCAAAAATCTTGCTCTAATAAGCAAGCATGACAACGGACCGACCTTTTGCCCGGTCCGGTCGACCCCCCGGTCCGGTCCGGTCCGGTTTGGTCCGGTTCGGTCCGGTCTCTAAAAGGTCAAAATTTTTCGGGGGCGCTACCTTCGGTAGCGCCGAGATTTTTTCACAATTTTTTTTGTAAAGGTGTTTTTAGGGTATTCCGATGCGCTGATTACGAATCTGCAGTTATTTTTTCCGTATCGCATCAAGAATTTTAATTTTTGGTCTAAAATTTTGGCCAAAATTTCGAGAAAATTGGTTAATATTTTGTGAAATTTTGGCCAAAATTTGCATTTTTCACCATTTCACCAATTGCAGATTTGTGATTAGTGCATCGAAGTAACCCCAAAAACACTTAGACGCAGAAAATATTTGCGACTTAAAAATGGGCGAAACCGAGACCGAGTTTTATAAGAGAAAAAAAAACATACAAACAGCAAAAAAGCGCCGCAGGCGAATATTTTGGAAAAATAGCGACGTACAATAGAAAATGGAAGGAAAAATAGCGCCGCAGGCAAAAATTTTTATAAAAATTGAATTGTTTGCCAAAAACTTACATTGAAAATTTTTAATATTTCAAAAATTACAAAATTTTTTGCCGCCGAAGGCATTCTTAGGGGTGCTTGTCCAGTTTTGGTCGGTCCGGTTTGGTCCGCCGGACCGGCCACCCCCCGGTCCGGTCCGGTCCGGTGCCCGGTCCGGTTGTCATGCTTGCTAATAAGCCAAAAACCCTAAGGGGTATTGGAAATTTACCGTCTGGAGACCATCTCGCAAGAACATAAATACCGTAAATCCTCTAATAAGTCCCCCGGGGGACTTATTGTTTCGTAAGGGTTTTCAAAAAAATTTTCAAATTTCGAACTCAATTTTCTCCGATATTTTCAATGACAAAGTTTTGGCATTGGGGTTTTTCTTACGTAACTCGACGAGATCTATACGAATATGCACTTAGTTTTTTTTCGGGCGAAACCGCAAGTACGTTTGGCATTCTGTTTGAGGGGGGACTTATTTGAGGGGAGGGACTTAATTGAGGGGAGGGACTTATTAGAGGATTTACGGTAACTGATATCAGAGCAGTGAAAATTAGTATCATCCAGAATATGAAATAGAGCAACAAAGATGGCGAAATATTTTGATTAAATTGATTGTCACGTTTACTGCTTTTGTATGTGCTGTGGAGAATTTTTAGAATAAAGTATAGGGACACGATATAACAGTTAAGGCCTGCGATGTGCTGACTAAGTATTATCCAATGGATGGTGGCCATATGTGCTCTGAAAATTGCTTTAGCAAAAAGATAAGAAGTATGTGCAGTCATAAAAAGTTGCACAAAATCATAGACATCTTTATGAAATCATCCTTAGAACCAGTGCTTGCAACGTTTTTTCAAGTTTTGGAATCACTGTTTATAAACCAAAAACATCTACAACAAAATCTACGACAGAAACTACCCTGATAAATTTCTGCATATGTTGCAGAACATGAAAAGAGTAGACTAATTTAAAACATGAGAATAACCCATTTCTTACTCAGCCCTCTACTAAGGCTGTCTGGTCAACGCACAGTGTGCGTCATACACTAACTGGTCCACCCGTTTTATCACACTACCAACATTGTTATTGACAATTGACAGATGTTTCATACAGCCGACCCAACACGTTATCCCCCCAGTAAGCTAGCCCTGTTATTGCGTGTCATTCCATAAGAAATGGCTTATATTAGCCAATTTTCCGAAACTAATTTTAGTTTTTAGAATGTACCTAATTAGGGTAACTTTTAGCGGGGAATCCGAATATGAGGTCAAAATTTAGCTAAAATGTAGACAAATATAGACAAAATTTAGACAATTATAGACCAAAACTCAATTATAGACCCAATTTTTGTCATCAATTCCCCTGTTTTTGAGGGGCCAGACCCAATTTTTGTCACTAATTCCCCTGTTTTTGAGGGGCCAGACCCAATTTTTGTCACTAATTCCCCTATTTTTGAGGGGCCAGACCCAATTTTTGTCACTAATTCCCCTATTTTTGAGGGGCCAGACCCAATTTTTGTCACTAATTCCCCTATTTTTGAAGGTCCAGACCCAATTTTTGTCACTAATTCCCCTATTTTTGAGGGACCGGACCCATTTCGGGTCCCTCTAAGTTGATAGGTGTCCTTCCCCCCCCCAATAGAATAACCCACTTTTTGGGGGTCCCGGACCCCTACGACCCCCCCCCCCGGGGGCAGAAAAGGCAACTTTTCATGCTGCGCTCGGATTTGGCGAGTGATACGTCAATCGCTTCGTCTCGACGAGAGAAGACGTTTGGTACCATTTTCAGCCCCCATACGGCCCCCTGTGGCCCCTACGACCCCCTTTACCCCGGGGGGCCAGAAAAGGCAACTTTTCATGCTGCGCTCGGATTTTGGCGAGTGATACGTCAATCGCTTCGTCTCGACGAGAGAAGACGTTTGGTACCATTTTCAGCCCCCATACGGCCCCCTGTGGCCCCCTACGACCCCCTTTACCCCCGGGGGGCCAGAAAAGGCAACTTTTCATGCTGCGCTCGGATTTTGGCGAGTGATATGTCAATCGCTTCTTCTCGACGAGAGAAGACGTTTGGTACTAATACCTCAGAAAATTATAACGAAATTCAGTACATACCTACCCAAGGCATACTGATATGGGCGGGGCGCCGCCAAGCGGCGGAGCCGCGGGTGCAGTCCTATGGAATTTTGTCACTAATTCCCCTATTTTTGAAGGTCCAGACCCAATTTTTGTCATCAATTCCCCTGTTTTTGAGGGGCCAGACCCAATTTTTGTCATCAATTCCCCTGTTTTTGAGGGGCCAGACCCAATTTTTGTCATCAATTCCCCTGTTTTTGAGGGGCCAGACCCAATTTTTGTCATCAATTCCCCTGTTTTTGAGGGGCCAGACCCAATTTTTGTCATCAATTCCCCTGTTTTTGAGGGGCCGGACCCAATTTTTGTCACTAATTCCCCTGTTTTTGAGGGGCCAGACCTATTTTTTGTCACTAATTCCCCTATTTTTGAAGGTCCAGACCCAATTTTTGTCACTAATTCCCCTGTTTTTGAGGGGCCAGAACCAGTTTCTGTCACTAATTCCCCTATTTTTGAGGGGCCAGACCCAATTTTTGTCACTAATTCCCCTATTTTTGAGGGGCCGGACCCAGTTTTTGTCACTAATTCCCCTGTTTTTGAGGGGCCGGACCCAGTTTTTGTCACTAATTCCCCTGTTTTTGAGGGGCCAGAACCAATTTTTTTCACTAATTCCCCTGTTTTTGAAGGTCCAGAACCTATTTTTGTCACTAATTCCCCTGTTTTTGAGGGACCGGACCCATTTCGGGTCCCTCTAAGTTGATAGGTGTCCGTCCTTCCCCCCAATAGAATAACCCACTTTTTGGGGGTCCCGGACCCCAAACTCGCGAGTTCCACCCAAAAACCCATGATTTTAGGGGGGGTTATCAATGTCAGATTTGGGGTGGTCCCGCCACGAAAAGCGAGAAAACGCCATTTTTTCTGCTTTTGGGGGGTTGTTACAAAGGAAACTTTTCATGCTGCGCTCGGATTTTGGCGAGTGATACGTCAATCGCTTCGTCTCGACGAGAGAAGACGTTTGGTACCATTTTCAGCCCCCATACGGCCCCCTGTGGCCCCCTACGACCCCCTTTACCCCCGGGGGGCCAGAAAAGGCAACTTTTCATGCTGCGCTCGGATTTTGGCGAGTGATACGTCAATCGCTTCGTCTCGACGAGAGAAGACGTTTGGTACCATTTTCAGCCCCCATACGGCCCCCTGTGGCCCCTACGATCCCTTTTACCCCCGGGGGGCCAGAAAAGGCAACTTTTCATGTTGCGCTCGGACTTTGGCGAGTGATACGTCAATCGCTTCGTCTCGACGAGAGAAGACGTTTGGTACCATTTTTCGGCCCCCATACGGCCCCCTGTGGCCCCCTACGACCCCCTTTACCCCCGGGGGGCCAGAAAAGGCAACTTTTCATGCTTCGGGTTATCAATGTCAGATATGGGGTGGTCCCGCCACGAAAAGCGAGAAAACGCCATTTTTTCTGCTTTTGGGGGGTTTTTACAAAGGAAACTTTTCATGCTGCGCTCGGATTTTGGCGAGTGATCCTTTACCCGCCGCGGGGGCCAGAAAAGGCAACTTTTCATGCTGCGCTCGGATTTGGGCGTGTGATACGTCAATCGCTTCGTCTCGACGAGAGAAGACGTTTGGTACCATTTTCAGCCCCTACGGCCCCCTGTGGCCCCCTACGACCCCCTTTACCCCCGGGGGGCCAGAAAAGGAACTTTTCATGCTGCGCTCGGATTTTGGCGAGTGATACGTCATCGCTTCGTCTCGACGAGAGAAGACGTTTGGTACCATTTTCAGCCCCCATACGGCCCCCTGTGGCCCCTACGACCCCCTTT
Organism: Ditylenchus destructor; assembly: GCA_022814885.1. Lineage (NCBI taxonomy): Eukaryota > Metazoa > Nematoda > Chromadorea > Rhabditida > Anguinidae > Ditylenchus > Ditylenchus destructor. The sequence goes on along the minus strand of JAKKPZ010000129.1, from coordinate 31,285 downwards.
ACCCCGGGGGGCCAGAAAAGGCAACTTTTCATGCTGCGCTCGGATTTTGGCGAGTGATATGTCAATCGCTTCTTCTCGACGAGAGAAGACGTTTGGTACTAATACCTCAGAAAATTAAACGAAATTCAGTACATACCTACCCAAGGCATACTGATATGGGCGGGGCGCCGCCAAGCGGCGGAGCCGCGGGTGCAGTCCTATGGAATTTTGTCACTAATTCCCCTATTTTTGAAGGTCCAGAACCTATTTCTGTCACTAATTTCCCTTTTTTGAGGGACTCAATTTTTGTCATCAATTCCCCTATTTTTGAGGGGCCAGACCCATTTTTGTCATCAATCCCCTGTTTTGAGGGCCAGACCCAATTTTTGTCCTAAATTCCCCTATTTTTGAGGGCCAGACCCAATTTTTGTCACTAATTCCCCTATTTTTGAGGGGCCGGACCCAGTTTTTGTCACTAATTCCCCTGTTTTTGAGGGGCCAGAACCTATTTCTGTCACTAATTCCCCTATTTTTGAGGGGCCAGACCCAGTTTTGTCCTAAATTCCCCTATTTTTGAGGGGCCGGACCCAGTTTTTGTCACTAATTCCTATTTTGAGGGCCAGACCCAATTTTTGTCACTAATTCCCCTGTTTTTGAGGGCCGGACCCATTTTTTTGTCACTAATTCCGCTGTTTTTGAGGGGCCGGACCCAGTTTTTTTCACTAATTCCCCTGTTTTTGAGGGACCGGACCCTTTCGGGTCCCTCTAAGTTGATAGGTGTCCGTCCTTCCCCCACTGGTACCATTTTCAGCCCCCAGACGGCCCCTGTGGCCCCCTACGACATCCTTTACCCCCGGGGGCCCGAAAATGCAACTTTTCGCGCCGCTCTCGGATTTGGGCGCGTGATACGTCAATCGCTTCCTCTCGGTGAGAGAAGACGTTTTGGTACCTTTTCAGCCCCCATACGGCCCCCTGTGGCCCCCTACGACCCCCTTTACCCCGGGGGCCAGAAAAGGCAACTTTTCATGCTGCGCTCGGATTTTGGCGAGTGATATGTCAATCGCTTCTTCTCGACGAGAGAAGACGTTTGGTACTAATACCTCAGAAAATTATAACGAAATCAGTACATACCTACCCAAGGCATACTGATATGGGCGGGGCGCCGCCAAGCGGCGGAGCCGCGGGTGCAGTCCTATGGAATTTTGTCACTAATTCCCCTATTTTTGAAGGTCCAGACCCAATTTTTGTCACTAATTCCCCTGTTTTTGAGGGACTCAATTTTTGTCATCAATTCCCCTATTTTTGAGGGGCCAGACCCAATTTTTGTCATCAATTCCCCTATTTTTGAGGGGCCAGACCCAATTTTTGTCACTAATTCCCCTATTTTTGAGGGGCCAGACCCAATTTTTGTCACTAATTCCCCTATTTTTGAGGGGCCAGACCCAATTTTTGTCACTAATTCCCCTGTTTTTGAAGGTCCAGAACCTCTTTCTGTCACTAATTCCCCTATTTTTGAGGGACCGGATCCAGTTTGTGTCACCAATTCCCCTATTTTTGAGGGCCAGACCCAATTTTTGTCATAATTCCCCTTTTTTGAGGGGCCGGACCCAGTTTTTGTCACTAATTCCGCTGTTTTTGAGGGGCCGGACCCAGTTTTTGTCACTAATTCTCCTGTTTTTGAGGGGCCGGCCCCAGTTTTTGTCACTAATTCCCCTGTTTTTGAGGGGCCAGACCCAATTTTTGTCACTAATTCCCCTATTTTATATAATTCGGATTTTATATCAATGAAAACAGACTCTGACTAACTATCTCTGTCAAGAAAGAAATCATAAAATAATATAATAAAAAGGTTAGCGGTTGAAATCCCCTGGGTAATCCAAAAACCCTAAAACGCCTGTCTATTGAGGAACGTTCACGTCGTGACAGGTGTTACCACCAATACCTCAAAAAAATTCTAATTTATGTTCAATGAATATATACTTACAATTATTTTACGCCTAGGAACAACCCAATCTGACCGCTGATGGCGCTGGGCATACTGATACAGACGAGGGCATACTGATGGCGGTGCGCGAAGCGATGACGAACCCAATCTCCCGCTGTGCACGCTAACCGCTTCCTAGCGAAGTGAGGGCCGCGAAGCGGCCCCACTTCGCTAGTAAATCCCGTATCGTAAAATGTCTTCGAGGAAATGAAACTATGAAGGAAATACACGATAAAGAAATCAGATCCTGATTACAAGATTGCAATTTCATAACCGCGAGTATACTATAGCAAAGAATGCCTATAACTTTTTTTTTTGTCCTGACAAGATTTAGGCTTAGCTAAACAAGAGCTTTGCAAAAGAGAACCAGCAAAGTAGTGGGCCATAACTGGCATGAAGCACGTAAAGGTGCTATATCGATGAAAGCAAATTAGTATTTCCCGGCAGGTGTAATTCTCTTATATTAATTTCCGTCTTTCTGCTCATAGGGTCATATATCGACTACCTGAACACTTGCAAACAAGAGTGAACGTTGGCCTCATTGGAAAGATCCCGAATAGTTTGTCTGAAGAGTTATAAAGAGTCTCTTTACTCACCACACAACGCCCATGTAAAATAAGACAGCAGCCACATCAATTGTGTGTTGATGCGTCTGCTTTCTGCCGTCTACTTTCTAGAACAAAGATTCTTTTAGAGATCAAAAACACCATAGGACCCTCAGCGGCTCCGCCGCTTGGCGGCGCCAAAAGTTTCCATTTAGCCCTCTCTGGGGGTAAAGGGGACCACAGGTGGCCGTATGGGGGGCTGAAACCGGTACCAATCGTCTTCTATCGCCGAGAGGAAGCGATTGACATATCACGCGCCCAAATCCGAGCGCAGCGTGAAAAGTTCTTTTGGGGCGGGGGGGGGGGGGTTGACAGACACCTATCAACTCATCAACCCGAAATCAGACACCCATCAACCCGATATTTAAAAAGAAAGTGTCTTTGTGTGCTCTCCATTGAAGAGAGACAATTGTTAAGCATATAGATAAACAGAGAAACATAAAAAATATATTTATTCATGTAAGTCCACCGATTCATGAAAGTAGAGAATAATCACTCTGAGAGGCATCTTGCTTGGTGGTAAGCTGCTCGTCGACACGGTCTTGTTCACACGATCATAAAACCAGCACTGAGCAGAGAATGTGATGTTTCCAACTGGTACCCGTCTTGCAGCCAATAAAAGGCTAAAGTACAACATGGCGTTATCAGCTGGTTAACCTTCGTTCTGGATGACGATTAATCACAGCAATAGGCTTTCATTTAAGTCATTATTTGTTGCTTACTACGGTCTGTATAAAATCAATGCTTTATTAGGTCATAATTATTTTTAATTCTTATATTTTACAAAATACACTTGATATTTTCGGAATAAATATTGCACTAAATGGTTTCCCTGATTCTCACAAGTCATTTAACGTCCGGCACCGCCGAGAAGTCCGGTGACGATACCGGCGACAGGTCCAGTCAAACCTTGAACGGAATTGGTGACAGCGCTCAGGTCGATAGGCACCAAGGGCAATCCTCGAACGGCACCTGGGATGGCAAGCAGCGCTCGGATGGCACCCACAACTATTCGGATGACTTGCGTGAGCACTGAAATTTGAGTGTTATTTGATTGAGTTACATAAGTTACTATTGAGGTGTACTATTACCTGCAGCCTCACCGCCCGGTCGAACAGTGAGCAGAGCTCGCAGCAGCTTGATCAAGATTGTCACCAATGAGATGAGCACTAAACGAGGGCAAGGACTGGCTCTAAGGATCCAATCAGCACTCGGATCACTCCTTTCTCTGCTGCAAATGTAAATCTATAATCTAATTAGTTTTTTTTCTCTCTCACTTACCATCCGAGGGAACAGTGTCATTGCCGAGAAGCACATTCTCCACGACATCGAGCAGTGCATCCAGGACTCTTTCGAGCGCTGAAAAGCCATTTTATTGGGTAATGGATATTCCAAGCCATTTAAAAGAGACTCACGAGCTTGTCCGGCTGTCGGCACAGCAGCAGGTGCTGCCTGGTTTAATGTCATTCCGGCGAATACGGCCACAGCAATGACGGAGACGAGAAATACTTTCATTTTGAAAAAGGTAGAGCGAAATTATTTGGAATATAGAAACTTAGAATGTTTTTGATACAATCAAATGGTAATAGCTGTCTTTTATAGGCCATTTCAGTTTACCGTTAGCAAAATCCTTAATTCGTCTTTGATTTGCATAAAGATTTTTATTGAAAATATAAACATGTTTTCTTGCTGATTAATTTACGATCATCAAAATATTGAAACGGAAAGATTTTAAATCATTTGAATTATAAAAAATCACCGGGCGGTAGCTATTCGGGAGCGGTTAATCTTTATTTACGAAGGTGTGAATCAGGGCTGCATCCGGTATCCGGTATCCGGTTATCCGGTGTTTTTCGCCATCCGGTATCCGGTTTCCGGATTTTAGAGGGGGCCGCCGGATGCACCGGATATTAACAAGCACCCCTAAGAATGCAGTCAGCGCCGCAGGCGAAAATTTTTGAAAATTTCGTAGAATATTCAAAATTTTCAATGTCAATTTTAGTCATACAGCGTAATTTTTCAAAAAAATTTCGCCTGCGGCGCTATTTTTTCTTGTATCTTTTCCATTCTATTTCACTATTTTACCTAATTAAACTAATTTTATTTCGTGATACTTATTCTTTTCTATCTTTTTCAGTAATACAGTTTTAGCATTTTATAATTTGATGCATTTATACTTCCAGATCTTAATTCGAAAGATTTACAACATTTTTCAAAGTCAATTTTTGGCAAACAAGTTTAATATTTCAACAAATTTTCGTCTGCGGCGCTGTTTTCGTCATAGCTTTGTAGTTTGCCTCATTGTTTTTTCAAAATTTTGTGCTGAAAATTTATGAACTTTTCAATAAATATTCAAAAATTTCAATCTTATAACTTAGTTCAATGAGAAATTTTAGTCAATTTTTAAAGAGAAAGCCAATTTTTTCAAAAATTTTCACCTGCGGCGCTATTTTCACATAATTTTTGCACATTGGTAGCAGCAATTCGGTAACGCATTTTTCACATTTTTCAATGAAAATTGACTCTATTCTTCCCAATTTTCAAAAATTATTATAGTTCGTAGTAGTTAGTAGTTGGAACCCCAATGAAGTTGTTAAAGTTAACGGGCAAAAAGTGTAAAAACGTTTAATTGTCAACAAATAGTGGTAAGATTGATTAAAATTGCTCATACATTGCAATAAAATAGCCAAAAAGTAGCTAAAAGTTGTTCAAATACTTGAATTTTTACAACGTTTATCCTAATCTTGCATATTTATAATAAAAAGGAAACAAGAAGCACCCATTTAGGTAAACTTTTTTCAAATTAACGTCAAAATTGGAAAAAAATTTCAAATTTGGCGCCAAAAATTGAAATATCCGGTTATCCAGTTATCCGGTATCCGGTCCGGCTTTTTTTTACTATCCGGTATCCGGTCCGGCTTTTCGAAATCCCGGATGCAGCCCTGGTGTGAATGTCACCAGTTGAGAATGTTGGTTAGTGTTCAGACATTAAAGCGTTCTAAAATTAAAATGTTGATGTTTATTTCAACTTTGAAAGTGAACGGGTGGTCGTTTGTTTGCGAACACCGTAGTAATTTGCATACGCGACTATTCGCCAGCCATGCTGTCCTTTAAACATTGGTGCTTTGTGTTCGTAAATTAACAGCCGCTCGATAATCACAAAAGGTCATGAAAGTTGCAGAGTACTTCCAATTGTCACGTTAACTGTAAGTCAGGCTCTTAATCCACTCTTATCTAAACGACAAGATCAGTGTCACGGCCCCCTTGTTAACACATCTCAGGTTGTTACAAACTATCACTCGCCCACAATGGTGAGTGATAGGTTATTGGTGAGTCTCGACGAGCATATGAAATTGTTCGGTGCAACCATAAAAAAGTGGCAAAAATGTCACTTTTTTGCTTCAGGGACAAGAATGATTTGTTCCGCTGATACATAGGCGTACGATAAATCAAAAACGCTCCTTAAGGCACCCAGACGGAATCCGAAAAATTTTTTTTATGCAATCTATGAAAATGTTCACGTTTTGGTCAAAAAGTAGTAATATCGTGCGAAAATATTTTGGGGGCTGGTGACACGGAGATTGCGGTTTAGGTAAGAGTGGAATTAAAAAATTCATGTTATGTAAGCCCAAATGTAATGTTACATCTTTTATGAATATGTCACAAAATATATATATGTCATAATAAATATTTTCATCACATTGTTTCATTGCTTAGAAACCGGAAACATAGTTTTGTTTTGGCTATAATCAATTCAAACTACTAACATTATTCAAATTTAAGTTATTGATTGATCACGTTCGAGATTGTGCTTGTCTGCGCTTGACATTTGAAATACCGCCAATATGGTTGAAGAATGTGACTAGTAGAACTTTTAGTCGATTTCGCAGTACTTCCGAAAACAGCGAATGCATCAAAGGATATACGGCACACCAAATGAACATCGTGAACTTTGCTATCCTTATGGATTCTTTTGAAGGAGCCATGTGGAAAAACCTTAAAGACCATATACATTTTCCAATAAAAAGCTTTATTTGACAAGTCTCTTCCCCTTTTTATGGACTCTAAGAAATATAATTACTCTCTGATCTTGAGCTGCAAGTCTAAAATAAAAACAACTTACCACAGCAGATTAACTATGAAATCCGGTGTAAAGCAAATAACGAAGAATGCAAATGAAATGACAATTTTGGCGACAGTGCTCTTCCGATTAAAGGCTCGTTTATTCTTGGAACTGTGCTCTGAAATACAGTCGAGTCTCTAATTAACGCGGATTTCTTTTTCGTCTACATGCTTAAACACTACGTCTCTTTGTTTGCACAATATTTTCTTTGTTAGAGAAACTGTCTTTTCAGACGCTTTACCATTGGAGTCTCTATTTAACGCGGATTTTAAAAAAATTGTCTTTTATTTTTTTTCTTTGTAAAAAAAAAAAAATCGCGTTAAATAGAGACTCCAATGATAAAGTAACCGAAAAGACAGTTTCTCTAACAAAGAAAATATTGTGCAAACAAAGAGACGCAGTGTTTAAGCATAAGGCGAAAAAGAAATCCACGTTAATTAGATAATCGACTGTATATGAAAAGTAACTGGGAGAAATCGCTATAAACTTTGGCTTTAGATATACAATTGGGGACAAAAAGTAAGGCATTGTGGAATTCGAATGTTTTTCTCAGCCACTCTTTTTTTCTGACGCTTCTCAGAATGCTTGTCAGAAGCAGAGAAACAGACACTTCACTCTCTGCGACGAAAGAGCGTGACATTTTGTTTCGCTGCCTCAAAAAATCTGAACTGGCCCAAACCTAATTTTCGAAAATGAAATGCTTTTGACGACAAACCTTTCCAAATTTCAAAGTCGCCAACGGTCTCATAAGGTTCACCATTTGTCTTTTCCAACTTTAAATTCCACGATATATAACAGACATGCATATTTAGAATTCCTGCCAAAATTGCTGGGATTACAAAGAAGATAACATCCATTACAACCCAATGAGTAATGATAAATCGTAGCCAATCAGGTCCGAACTTGCATTGGTATACTAAATTTGAACAATAGCAAACTAGAAATAATTTGACACTTACTCACCGTTATGTTTGGAAATCGATAGCTTTACTCTCGTATAGTGAACAATTAACTGAGGTATATCTGATACAAACGCGATCAGCCAGAGTATGCAGTTTGCAGGAAAAATGTTGTTGACATTTGCATAACGGCGCATACACCTGCCAACAACCACCGATCTAAAATATGGTTTGAGTTTCGGATCCGCACCCTACTATAAAGACCAGGTTTCATTTTTCACCCTTGGGCCCATGCTTTGGCTTAGTCTTTATGCTTAAGCTCCCGAACAATCCTTATTGGGAGTTTTCTTGCGTCCGCCGCAATGGGTACTCATAGGATCCGCAGCCTTCGAAGGGTGCGGATCCTATGCCTGTCGGTCATAGGCAACGATCCCCGATTATCTGGCTATTGGGGACTAATATAATCCAGGAAGCAGCGTTCCAGGATTCAGTTTTAGAAGTTTTTGAATGTTTTATGAACTTTTGCATTTTTGTCTAAAAGTCGTATAAAAGCTGATATTACTAACCTCTCAATTGATAGTAAAAGATAAGCGCCGCTAGAAACATCGACAAACGCTTCGGGAAAGTAACGGACTATCCAGCAGTATTCTCCTGGCACCCACAAGACGTCTAAGCCTGTCACCATCATTTGAATCCAATAAAGTAATCTGACACATATGTACAGCGAATTTGCGATGGCCTAAACAAAACGCGTAGAGAACGACTTTGAAGATAGTCCAAAAGTTCATCCAAGATAGTCCAAAGTTTCCTCCAGCCATTTTGATGCTTCTATTCAAAAAAGGCAAATGGGCGAAAATATGTAGACACAGTCAAATAACGAAGAAATAGTGAAGAACGGTTAGAGAAAGCGAGAGAGCGTAAACGGTCCGTCCTCTCTCTTCTTTTAATGGTAAACAACATGCCTCCTTTGTTGTCAACAACTCCTTTGCGCGGCCGGTTCTCTCTTTCTCTCTCTGTTTCTCTAACCATGCGCACTCCCACACTATTTCGTCTGGCTCTAATTGTCTATCTCTGCCCCCGATTTTGGGGTATTTGCCTTTTTTGAATAGAAGCAAGCTTGGATTTTAAGGGCAAAAGCCTAAGCTTAAGTTTTGTGGAGGATGTCCTTCAAAATTAGCGAGAAAAAAACTTCACTACCAACCAAAAAATGACACCTTGGGTACCTCCCTGGTAAGTGTTAACTCAGTTTCCGTTAAGTACTTTAGTAAAATGTTACTCTATTACCATGACTACCGCTTTAGAACATTGTCACATACCATACTCACTAGCGTCGCGTTGAGCGGCATATGCCGGATTGTCTTGTTGGACAAAACGCCAACAACGAGCAAAATGTTGCCAAGAAGACCGACGACAGTTAAACTGCTGATTACAATGCTGTAAGTAACCCGCCATCCTTGTGAGATGTAATAATGGCTTTCCTCCACCACCGGAATAGTTGTTGTAGGCAAAAATATTGCTGTATTATTATCAGTAATATCAATAGTAATAATCTCAGTCGTCATACTAAATTACTAAATCGAATACTAAATTTACAAAAGAGTTACGCCGAATTAAAAGGTAAAAAAGTTTAAAGTTTACCGTTTTTCGAATAATTTTAAGCAGCCAACAAGTGTACATTGTTATATGTGGCACCTATTAAGCATTTAACATCAATCATGTCTTTAATCTTATTTACAAACGAAACAGGGCTCTAAGAGTAAAAATAGATTTTTAACTAAAATAGAGCTAATCTTTTTTTGACACCAGCAGTCCTTTCCGTGAGCAAATTTTTCTTCAAGGTTAAGTTCAGAAACACGTTAGGAAACAGAGAAGTTAATTCCATGCGAAAAGTAATTTCGTCTAAAAATTAAATATCAAATTGACTAAGCCATTAAGACTTGCCGCCATACGAAATTTTGACGTAGGATCGATTTTTTGCAAGAGGTAATGAAATAAGTTACCTGATAAAAGGTTTGGGTCAAAATTTGCTTCCATGAATCTAATTAAATATTTATTTTATTTTATTTTTATAATTGGTAAATAACTTTAAATTAATTTTTCTGTAAGAGCTTAACTAAGCTGCGATTTTTGGATTAATTATAAAAATTCAATTGCTGAAGGAAAGAATCAAAGAAGAAATCAATGATCAAACAAGCAATCAAAGAACTCAAAGATCAAATCTGATTCCGGATTCGGACTCAGCGGGGTCGATTTACTATTAGGGATGTGCAATGATAACCTTTGATAACCCAGGAAAAGGAGGTTATCATGATAACCCTATAGGTTATCATGATAACCCGTTGGTTATCATGATAACCCTTCAGGTTATCATGATAACCAATGGTTATCATGATAACCCATGAGGTTATCAGGCACGAATATTATTATAAATGGCTGTTTATAAACTGTTTGTTATCCCATATACGGTTTTGACACTGCATAGCGCGAATTCGTCAATAGTTTTATGTTTTGCTGCAGTGAAGTGACAATAATAAGGCTCGCTATATATATTTTGGGCACTTTTGGCCGTATAAAGCAGGAAACATTTTTATCGTTTATTCCAAGTTATGCAGTTTTATGCTATACTGTTTGCAGCCGGGAAATACGAACTACGGGTTAATTATTATTGTGAATCATATACTAAATTTATCAAAAAATATTTTATTATTTCAAAATACATGATTCAATACGAGCAAAATAAAACTGGATGTATAATTTACTTATTTTTCTTAAAAGATCGGTAAACAATGATATTAGCAGTCGATCTGACATCTGTTTGATCTCTCCTGGGATCTTCTCTTAACCATGAAATTGTTGACATAGCTCTTTCGGAATCGGCGCTTGATGCTTGGCGAGCAAATTGAATCTTTGCCAATTCTGCCATTACGGGTAAAATCTATAACACATTATTTTCAGAAAATCCATGGAGTAGTATTTTTATTACCCAAATCGGTGGAAATTTATGATTTTTAAGACCTTTAGTTTTACACGTAAAATTGTTTTGTTAACTATATGATACATCCTCATTTTCTCTTAAAATATAATGACCTACCCCTTTCGACTGTGCCCAATATTGCAACACATCAAACTTTTCTGGGACCGTTAGAATGGCATTCTTTTGAGAAATATATGAGGAAATTTCGAATTCAAGACTTGAAACTACGTTAACTTCAGAAATAAGGTTGTCCTCTTCTTCGTCATACAGGCTTTGCTCATTCGGTACGTTTTCCGTTCCAATTCCTTGTTGTGCGGCGAATTGAATGAGTTCTTCTGTGACTTTGCAGGCTTTTCATATGGCGCTTTTCCACAATGAAAGAGCACATTTTGCAGACCAATAAATTTGTTGCGTCGTTTTCATAAAGCACTTGGTCAAAAGCAATTGCATTAACATGACCACTGTTCCATGGGCCACGGTTCCATTCTGATTTTGTGAAATCAACGTCTGCCTAAATTTATTTTGCGATTTTCGCTAGTTTCTAAATTTTCACTAAAACGCCATACCAAATTACTCAGTTTTTCAAAAATATGATATCACCATGTTATATCACTAAGACATTACCTTATTCTTTTTCGTCTCATTTATTGAAGCTTGAGTTGGTTCACTTTGAGTGGAAATCAATGTTTCATTTGCTTCCGTTGCTTGTGATACTGGCTCAAGTATCGTGTTATCAACAAGTTCTTCGAAAGCGTCAAGTGCGGGTGTTACAATTTGAAAATCCAACTGATTGGGCGGTATCTCTATAAAGATAAACTGTAATCGAACACACATTAAAGAGAATTATTGAAAAATAATCGCAATGATTTAAAAAATAAAAATCGAAAATTCAATAAATAAACAAATAAACAAAATTTATGTCTGTTTCCATGGCATACCTACCTGTACTGACTGTATAAATATTCCCGTTATTATGTGCCTTCCTCTTTGGACGCCGTGGCAACCGGAAAGGTTCGATGATTTTATTGGATCTTGTCTGCATATTACGCTCTCTATAAACAAGAGTAAATAAATGAAATACAAATAAATTTGTGAATATGAAAGCGCAAGAGGATTCTACTATTAGGGTAAAAATAATAAAAGAAAATAATAACAAGTGCAGTATTTTGATTCGCTTCAAATTGTGGATAAAAGGCATCGTGTGATTCATTCATTTTATTTTATATTATGAATGCACTATTTCATCAGCAGCAAATATAACGCACTGACAATTGCTTATTTGCTGGAATTATAGCAAAATGTTAAGTTTATTGTTAATAACATCGCAAAATCTGGAAATATATCATAGAATTACAGCTATAAATGGCCAAAAGTGCCGAAAGTAAGTACAAGATGCTTTTTTAGACTCATCTCCATAAGCCAAAGTGCAAAAATATACTGAATCAGCGTTCAACTTGATCATTTGCGCCGAAATATGTAATGATAACCCACAAAGTTATCATGATAACCGTAAGGGTTATCATGATAACCTAGGGTTATCATGATAACCTTGTGGGTTATCATGATAACCTCCCTTTATCTGAAAAGGTTATCATTGAGGTTATCATTGGAAAGGTTATCAAAGGTTATCATTGCACATCCCTATTTACTATGTAGAGGTTTCATCATATTTACTCGAGATCCATTGTAAAGCCTCAAAATCCTCATCTTTTCAAAAAGTCAGTTCAAATTCGCGCCATATTCACAGTGCCAACCCAACCTCAGACCATCACAACTTTTTGTTCGGCTGATATTTACATTTAAGTGCCAAAAAGTGCCACTAATTTTTTGACATCACTACAGCCAACAAGTGTACGTAGTTATATGTTATTAAATTAAAACTAATTAAAACCCCTTTTAACTTTAATCTTGTCTTAAAGAGAACAGAGCTTTAAGTGGAAAACAACCAAGTTGCGATTTTTGGATTAATTATAAAAATTCAATTCTTGAAGCAATAAAAATTTTTAAGCGTTAGAATACAAAATCGTCAGGATATTGAATGTGCTTCCCATATTGAACTATTGTCATACAACAGAACTTAGATTTCCCTTTGTCGTGTTCCTCTACGAATTTTGTAAAGAGTTGTGGAATTTCTGTGATAGAAATTTGGTGATTCATACCCAAAATAATTTTTATTCTCCGTTTTGCGAATGCGATCGATCTGAAATGGGATGTTGGTTCCGTCAGACCGAAAACCCGGTCAAAATTTCGTTTCGCTCCGGGTGATTTAATTGCATTTATTCAATGAATGCTTTGTTGCGAAAGGGTTACAATTCACATTTGTCATGGGCATTTTCATACAAAATATTGATATATAATTCACATTTAAATGAGATTGATTTCACATGGGAATTTCTAAGGTTTCCACTTCTTTCGCCCATCATTCATAGGTAAGAATATAGGTATCCTTTCAATAGAATTTCACTCAACTCATCATTTGCTGCTTATTAATGCCTTTATTGAATTAATGCTTTACAATATACATTTGGAATAAATATTGCTCTGAATCGTTTCCTTGATTCTCTAAGTCTCATTTACATCATTTAAGGTCCAGCACCGCCGAGAAGTCCGGTGACGATACCGGCGACAGGTCCAGTCAAACCTTGAACGGAGTTGGTGACTGCGCTGAGGTCGAGAGGCACCAATGGCAATCCTTGAACGGCACCTGGGATGGCAAGCAGCGCTCGGATGGCAGCCACAACTATTCGGATGACTTGCGTGAGCACTGAAATTTGAGTGTTATTGGATTGAGTTACTTAGGTTACTATTGAGGTGTACTATTACCTGCAGCCTCACCGCTCGGTCGAACAGTGAGCAGAGCTCGCAGCAACTTGATCAAGATTGTCACCAATGTGATGAGCACTAAACGAGATTTGTTATCATGAACCAAAGGGTTAATATCCAGGATATCACTCACGTTCTTGGACCATCTGGATAACGGTGTTTGCTTCAGGAATGTTGACAAGGGCTAGGACTGGCTCTAAGGATCCGATCAGCACTTGGATCACTCCTTTCTCTGCTGCAAGTGTTAATTACTTAGTCGATTCTATTATCTCTCACTTACCATCCGAAGGAACAGTGTCATTTCCGAGAAGCACATTCTCCACGACATCGAGCAGAGCATCAAGGACTTTTTCGAGCGCTAAAGTGACTTTTAAGTGACTATTCAAAGAAAATCCCAAGCCATTTCAAAGAGACTTACGAGCTTGTCCGGCTGTCGGCACAGCAGCAGGTGCTGCCTGGATTAATGTCATTCCGGCGAATACGGCCACAGCAATGACCGAGACGAGAAATACTTTCATTTTGAAATAAGGTAGAGCGAAATTATTTGGAATATAGAAACTAGAATGTTTTTGATACAATCAAATAGCAATCGCTGTCTTTTATAGGCCATTTCAGTTTACCGTTAGCAAAATCCTTAATTCGTCTTTGATTTGCATAAAGATTTTTATTGAAAATATAAACATGTTTTCTTGCTGATTGATTTACGATCATCAAAATATTGAAACGGAAAGATTTTAAATCATTTGAATTATAAAAAATCACCGGGCGGTAGCTATTCGGGAGCGGTTAATCTTTATTTACGAAAGGTGTGAATGTCACCAGTTGAGTATGCTGGTTAGTGTTCAGACATTAAAGCTGTCTTTTATAGGCCATCACTCGCCCACAATGGTGAGTGATAGGTTATTGGTGTGTCTCGACGAGCATATGAAATTGTTCGGTGCAACCATAAAATAGTGGCACTTTTTGGCCAAAAAGTGGCAAAAATGTCACTTTTTTGCTTCAGGGACAAGAATGATTTGTTCCGCTGATAAATGGGCGTATGACAGTTGAGACACCCATATCCATAACTTGAATGTGAGTCTCATTTATTTTTTCGAAGTTTTAGAAAATTGTAATTTTATGAGATTTATGCGATTAAGGAAATCACTCAATTACTGAATAATACCACAAATATAGGCTCGTTAGACGGATCGAATTACGGATTATTTATGTCTGAAAAGGAAATGTTCACACAAACTGGCATTCCACCGGACCAAAACAGATTTCCATCTTCGGCAAACACGCAGTAAAGTTGTGAGTTTGGATTTATGTTGCGAAAGTTCGGGAGGCATTCGCACTTGGCCGAGGAGCCTGGAGAATAGTTACCTTTGTCGCAGACACCATTTTGTGGAATTGGCGGAAAAGGGCACAAATTGACCTAAAAATATAACTTGTATAGTTTGTTTATTAAAATTTCAGGTAATCATTATATAGTTTTAATAGCGAAACATCTATTGTATAGTGATTTTTGGAACGAAAATGTTACGCTTGCAGCGTGACTCAAACTACTCGACTAATGCTAAGGTCGCGCTGCTCTATCACTGAGCTATCCAAGCACGTTGATTTTTGCTGCCAACTGCGCTTATAGGCGAGGGAAACCTGAGAAAATAGCATTGGGAGTGTTGCTAAAAATGGGCATAACTCGCTAAAAACGTCCAATAGGTATTTCTGAGCTCACTTTTCCTATCTAACTCGGTGGGAATTTACTGGGCGGGGGTATACTGTTTTCATAAATGGTCATTTTTCGCCCTAAAATTGCACTTTTTGGTTTTTCCGCAAAAAATTGGTTGGCACTTAGACTGACCCTATTGTTGGTTTCAAATGTATAAGAAAATGTGACCAAGTAAAAGTGGATCAGATAAGCCATTATACGGAAGTTAAACTAAAGTTCACAAGAGCAATTAAAAAGGCACCGAAGAATTAAAGAAACCTTATGAGATCTAAAAACACTAAAAAGCACTTTTGAAAATGACTTACAGAAGAGTTTGTGGAACTTGGCAAATCTACAGGTGATTCACAAGAAGGACATTGACATGAAGGCCGAGTAGGACATTGACATGAAAAACGAGTACGACATTCTGTAGTAGTTTCATTTAATGGACGGCACTCCGGCATATTCCCAGTCCAATCGACAGTTTCATTTTCTGCCGGCGCAGTACATTCGAGCAGAAATTCTTCTTTATACATTTTGCAGCCATGCGTGCAATTACACCTGGCCAATGAGCCTGAAATTAGGATTCAGCCACTTAATTCAGACACCGTAACGCGGTGGCTGAATTAAGTAGCAAAAGTATCATAAAGGCAAAAATCCGCACAAGGTGACTCGTTTAAGTCCGAGTTTGAGTCATGGTTGCAGAAAACTTCAACAGCCTTGTGAGCCATTGAAGGCCTTCGAAAGAGTTTTTTTACAGACAATTCCGCTTGGGACTATCATTTATTTGGGGTCTGCCTGAGGACGGAAGAGAAGAAGCAAGGCAGTGGGAAATGCTTCGCTTCATCCTTTTCTTTCTCTGGCAATCACTCGAACCTATGACTGATGCTGCACACATAGGGGATATAAGCCCTTACGCTATGGCTAAGACGTAAGCCTACCTTTTTTACAATTGTTGCTAAAAATTTTTAATAAATGATAGTCCCAAGCGGATTATCTGTAAAAAAATCTTGAAAGGCCTGCAATGGCTCACAAGGCCTTTGGTTTTCTGCAACCTGGTTTGAGTCCGCCCCTTAGGGGTCGGACTTATGCGAAGGATGACTGTATCTATTATCCTAGGTCAAGGAGAGTTGAACAGAAGGAATACAAACGCCCAAAGTAAAGCTAAACATATATTTGGAACTAATTTAAATGTTCAATTAAAATGTTCAAAGCAGCGCAAATATAGGGAGCAAATTTTCTGCTCAACTCTCCTTGGCTGACAATAATAGAAGAAGATTGGCTTACATTAAACATTTTGTCTAATATCAGATGCCTCAAAAATTTTTGGCCAATATTTTTCAAAAATATGCCATCAGTACCAAATTGAAAAGTATAAAACGCAAAGTTGTCCGGAATGGTTCCGATAAACAGTAATGCGGGAATAAATATTAACAATACCTCGAGTTAATTCTTCAGCTATACATATACCGTTTTCTGGCTGTGGGGGCATTGCGCACAACGAATTCGGCTCGTAAATGGTGTCTTGGTCGATGCGGTAAATCCACTTTCCAGGACTGCCAACGTTACTCCGGTTTCCAATTGTTAACATGTCGCAAGAACGTGATCCATGGATAAAATGCACGTATGTTGTCGCTGCGTACCGTACATCATATTTCTTTATCTCAAATCCAGCAATGCTGTAGTCTAAATATTACTTTTTTAATTTTAATATTTTGTATTTTGATAAAGGGGACAGTGCCATATCTGATGTTTTTCCAATAATCTTTAATCAAACTGGCTTTTATACATAAAATGACATTTTACTACAAACTATTATCCGTATGAGACACGCACAACCCTTTGAACTTGAGCAGGCGCAGTAGTCGAGAAGAGTGCCCTGGCATTAAGGTAAGGTGGCATTTTAAGGCGTTTCGAGACAATATCATGGAACCTCGTAAGAGTAAATCGACCCCACTGAACCCAAATCCGGGATCAGAATTGAACTTTGATTTTTGAACTTTTCCATCAAAATTGGGATTGTTCCATATTTTAAAGGAAAAGTTCAAGAATTAAAGATCAAAGTTCAAATCTGATCCCGGATTTGGGTTCAGCGGGGTCGATTTACTCTTAAGAGATTCCATCATATTGTCTCAAAATGCCTTAAATAGCCCCTTGGAATCAATGCCAAGGCACTCTTCTACATCACTGCGCCTGCACTAACAACCCGCCAATTCAAAGGGTTGTGCGTGCCCCATACGGATAATAGTACTTTTTTCTTATACAATTTGGATTTTGAGCTCTAGTACAAGGCAACGTGATCCCATGAAATTTCCAAAAAATTATTTTACGCATTTCTAATCCAGCTTTCACACAAACTTTTGGGAGCATCGAATTTGTGGTTATTTTTGATATGTACGCTAACGAAAATATTCACGTCAATGGACTTTGCATCGGCGTATGACAAAATTAAACAGGGTGAAGTTTTGTACACTCCTCGTGGACAAGAAAATAAGCTTACCTTCGACGTACCATTCGATGTTGTTGTAATAAAAAATCGCAAAAGAGCGAATTCCGTCGGTGGTCAAAATAAATTGAAAGGAGTTTCGAGCGAACGGTTTTTCAGGAGAAACGTCGAACCATATGTTAACCTTCTGCAAAACTTGATACCAAGTGGCAATCAAGACCCATTTCAAGTCAATGGCTTGATAGGCCGGAAAGGCGAATCGAATCTCTGCTTGAGCTTTGTCTAAATCAACCCTTGATCTGCTTTTTCTCCAATAAACATCTCCGACTTTGCTCAAGTCGACCCATCCTCTAAAATGCTTTCGTGCTTTTTTAGTTTATAGTGCAGCGAATTGAGAAATAATCCTGGAACGCGGAGCATAATTTTGTCATATTTCCCCAAGGTTATGGCTTTCTTTAGTAATTGAAAGCCAAACTGTTATAAAATTCCATAACTTCTATAAAATCAGTACACCCACACATAATTCTAAACCAAATTCTTAAATCTAAGCTTAAAGTCTAAAACTTGACAATATCCTAAGCTGGAGCGTAGTGTAATCTCAAGCAGTTGGCGACCGGCGGAGGGATATACGATAGACAAACAGATTGGGCCTTTAGGGTTGGAGAATTTTTCTTTTTATATTATGGTAGCAAGTTATTGGAAATATTCGATTTTAAAATAAATTTATAATCTCTTACGAAGTACTTTCTTACCGCATTACATTAATTTCCCCGTTTTCGAACATAACATAGCCGTTAGCTGCCACATAAACAAAATCCCGTTTTTCGCCGAAAATTTTGAACCGCGGCTTCAAATCATTGATACGGTATGTATATTGCTGGCTCAATCGCTCATCTCCGTTTTCTCCTCCAAAAGCAAAGAATTCCTCAAGCGGTACAACGGCATAAGAGTCACCAAACAATAGAGCGCACCAAATAAAAAGGATTCGTAACATCACCTGTAACCCACGGTGCGACAAATTGCCGCAAAAAGTTTCAAAATTCATATCTCCTTTTTTTCGCGGAATTTGGCCGAGATTCTTGTAGTATAGGGGTTTTCGGACACGGGGAATCCGAATTTGAGCTTATTTTTAGACTTTTTATAGACAAATTTAGACTAAAACTTAGACGAGAACCAATTTTTGTGCAAAAAAACATGAAATACATCATATATGGGTAATTTTTTGCGGGGAATCCGAATTAGAGAATATTTTAAGACAATTTTTAGAATAATTATGGACAAAATTTAGATTTTTAGATTTTTGACTTTTCAAAATTCAGAAATTCATATCTTTTTTTTTCGGCGTTATTTGGCCGAGATTTTTGAGATTCAGGGGTTTTCGACCACGGAGAATCCGAATTTGACCTTATTTTTAGACTTTTTATAGACAAATTTAGACAAAATTTTTCTATATTTGTCTAAATTTGTCTATAATTGCCCATGATACATCATATATGGCTAATTTTTTGCGGGGAATCCGAATTTTTAGTTTATTTTAGACTAAATATAGACATTTTTAGACTAAATTTATAGACAGTCTAAAAATGTCTGACTGACTTTAGAATCAAACCGGTTTGGTTAAATAATTTTGTGGCATTGTGCACCCTGTTTTGTTCAAAAGCCAATCAAAGTCCCCCTTTGCGCAAATGCATTCACTGATTTCCCAACCATGATGACCACACGCAGCTGCAGAATGCTACCAGATAGTATTTAGGGTTTAGAAGCTAGTGAAATAATGGTGACTCGAACTGAATATGTAGCTAATATGCATGCTGAAGTTAAGAGTATCTTGAAATCCCAATTTGATGATCACCTGAGCGGAATCAAAACACAGATTTACGCACAAACCGGATACCTCGCAGTTCTACCTTGATACATTGACATGGAAATTTTACTGTTGATACATTTTGACACACTTTAAAGCTATCTGTGCCATCGTTGCCAGAAATAACTCATAAAATTAAATTATGTGTTCACAGCACACATCGGCCCTATGTGTTTAAAAAATCATACGGACAGAATTTCATACAAATTTTTTTAAAGGTGTTGATTTTTTGACAAAACGCAACTTTAGGACTTGCTCTATCATACTTTGTAAGTGAAATTTATGTTCGTATGTTTTATGTCGAAATATTGGGTCTCTAGGTTAGTAAGCAAGTAAACACAAAATCTCGTCAATCCATACATAAGACAATTTCGTGTACGCTTTTTGAAACACCTCCCATACAAATGACCAGGGAATTGAAAACGGGAATATGCGTTAGAAAAATATGCCCACTTTAACCCCATTGGGGGCAAATAGTAAAATTTTTACATTTATGCAAGGGTATATTTCGACTTGTCAATCAAATAATGGTGGGTTCGAGAATCTTCTCGAAAGTAGGCTATATTGTTAAAGGAAATTGGTGTTTATTGTTACGGAGTGTAACACAATTGTGCAAAAAGAGCAAAAATCAATCTAGAAAAGTTTTCGATGTAAAGTCAACCCTCGATAACGTTCGCATTTCGGGACCGGGACCAGAGGCGAATGTTATCAAGGGTTGACTGTATTTTCATTTTGCACCCAACTTTCAATGAAAACCAATAAAATTGAATGAAATTAAAAAATGAAAAACAAGTTCAACAAAAAACGTATTGTGTAACCATGTCATTGAATACAAATTTTAGCAAAATGCTTGCCAAAAGCATTCTTTCTAATAAACTTTCACCATTTTTTCGAGATCCAAGAGGTCTTTTTAGTTTACAATCAATTTTAAAGATTCTGAGGAATTTTTGCAAATAGTGTTTTCAGAAGTTTAATGTCCAATTTTGACCAAAAATATCTACATTTTTCCAATTTTTTTGGAAGTAAATGTATGTTTTGGCAAAGATTTGGCTTATAAAAGAGTAAAGACAAAAACGCCTAACGGTAAAAGCGGTAGTCGACCACTGTCCCCAGATTACTGGGGCCAACGTCACCGAGATTTGTCTGTGTGACATTTGATTTTTTAACCCATTATTCTTAACATGGGAGAATTGACGATGGATTCAATTGACAAAAATGAAAGCTAGACAAAATTAAATTAAATGGCCAAAATAAGTTAACGGTAATAAATAATAAGTAAAAGTTATGGACTAGAGAACTGTTTTATGTACAGATGAATTCTCGGAGCTCGGCTCGGACGAAATTGTTGACATATTTTTGTACCCGTCCTCGATTATTTTCAAAGGTACCATTCTTCGATAGAAAATCAGCCACGAAATTAGAGTTATTGCAATCACGAGGATTTCCATGTTCCTAAAACATGACAGTTAATCATCAAAAAATTTAGTATGCAATTTTTCGAGATTTTTAATGGCCCATACGGAGCTACGTCTTAGACCAAATTCTTTTTCTTAAAGCACCCAGGCCTGTATCTAGCAGGGGTTAGGCGATAGTAATCCCCCTCCGAAATTTTTAAGAAAGAGAGAGAAACCCTAATTTTTAAGACACCCTAATGCAGAGTTTCCAAAAAGTTTTGTTAGCTAGCCATTTTTCTAGCTAGTCAAATTCCCCTGGAATTGGACAGTACAGGGTGAGCCAATTTTGTCGCACGTACTTCTTTTTCCCATTTGTAACGACGCAGTTTACATCCTAAAGTGTCTAGTTTATCATGTAAAAAAATCAGGTCAACATGATTGGAAAAATGTTTCAAAAATGGAAAAAGAAGTATGTGCGACAAAATTGGCTCACCCTGTAGTAAATATTTATTCCATTAGAAGATTAATAACTGACCACGTCATATTTGGCCCAAAAGATGTGTACAACTGAGTGACCATAATTGGGCCTATCAAACGAGCAACGCCTAAAACGCTTGTTTTAATTGATAAAACAAGTAAAAAATGTCAAAAATGCTTATTAGGAGAAACTCATCTTTTATCCATTAATCTACTTTATACTGCAAAACATCAATAATAAAATGTCCTTATTAAGACTTTACTTACTTCCGGCCACTTGCATTATTCCTGAAACAAAAATTCAATTTACACCTAAACTTTGACCTTTTATAAGTGCAAACCTTGTTGGGTGCTTTGCCAACGCGGTCCAATAATTTTCGAGAACAACGTGTTCAGCTAAAATGGCAACATAAAACATAAGTGAAAAGCGTTGGGTACAAAATATTTACCGCAATGCTTTGTATGGAAAAGGCCAATCCTAAACGTTTATAATGCCGTTTTTCCTCTTGAGTAAACCCCCATTCAAATTGGCGCTCGAATTGGCGAAGCTTGGCAATCCACTTTATAGCTTCTAGAAAATTCTGAATTTGAAATATGTTGTAGCCTAAGTCCTTAGCTACAACATATCACAAATTCAGAATTTTTAGGAAATTTAGAAACCTAGAAAATGGCCTTGGCGTAATCTTGGCGTTCTGCCAAAAAGGGGAGGGCCTTACTCAAGAGAAAATGGTACATATTAGCCTTGTTCCTAGTAACGATTCCAAAACTTCTCACCAATCACCGGGATGTATGTTGCATAATAAAGGACAACCTGAAACATGAAATGAGGTAAAGGTAATCTTTATAACAGACACTCAAACACTCACATTAACGGGCCGAAGATCTTCACACCAGGCGAATTTGTCAGTGTCACAACCAATTTGCCCCTCTAAAGTAGCGGTCTCAGTATCATAAAATTTCTCAATTACGTGCTCAAGTACATTTCTCAAGTATATGCACCATCCCTTTTTTGTTAAAAATGTGACATTTTTTCAAAAATGTCGGTATGGTAAAAATATCGCATAGAAAATACATTCATAATTAATTTTCTGTTAATAAATCCGACACTTTTGTCAAAAACTTTTGAAAAACATATTTTTGACCATTTTTTGGTTTTTTGGCTGTCGACCCAAAACTTACCCAAAGAAAAACTTACGCCAAGAAAAATTGCTCCCAGGTTAAATTTTGTAAAAGAAAAGTAAACTGTTGATTTTTTATACTAAAATCACTAATTTTGGGGAGGAAAAGCAAACTGTCATTCTTTTATACGAAGCTCAAGTTTTATTTTACACAAAACCTTACTTGTGCTGTTGAACATTGGGACATGTCCGGGAAGAAAGGGCCAGGAGTAAGTGATTAGATGAAAAACGATCAGTCCAGCCAAAGGAATTATGCAGCTTGCTCGCAAGTTCAGACTAAAATGTCAGTCCTATGGTAACAAAAAAGTTTAGAATAATTTTCGTCAAATAATACAATTTCTCCAAATTGAGTGAAATGTAAGCTATGCACATCGCCAACGTCAGACAGCCGATCGCGCCCTGGGCAGCTAAAATATTTTCTAGCAAAATGACGTAAAGGTGAGATTTCAGAGAGAGGCGGAGTTGGGACAGCAAAAGAGACGTTGCCAGCAAAAAATGCGTCATAAAATTCGGCCGCAAATTCAAATGGACATTTTGGGCCTTAACACACATAGGGTACCGCCTGTAAAAAAGTCTACAGTCTTGTACAACTCAACGAGCTGAGCAACTTTTAGAAAGGTGGCATGGATGTCTAAGACGATCCTGGCGATAAATAAACAATACACAATGTCCTTTTGAATTCGCGCGCGCGTCACTTTTGCAATTTCAAATGATTTTTTTGTTGAAATTAATTTTTCCAGAACAAAATCGCTATATGATTCATAGTAAGTCAGAAAAAGACGCAGTAAGCAACGATGTATTTTTAGTGTGCTTCATATCGCGAATTTTTTCTGAAAGAGGTTCACCAAAGAAACTTATTGCCTAGAAAAAGTTTAATTTGTTCACTACTCTTGTTACCTGAAGTGAAAGCCACAGCCTTTTCCTCCCCCCATCCGAACATCATCATTGAATAGGGAGAGCCAAGACTAAAATTGGACAATAATCAGTGCTCTTCGAAGATCAGTTTTTAGGGTCTGAAAAATTTTAGACAAAATTCAAAACTTAATGTTAAGTGCGTAGTAGGAGCCAGAAAAATATTTACTTTGCGTAAAAAGTTTAAAATAAGTAAAATTTTGCTTAGTTTCTGGAAGGAGCCATAAGCAGGTATGAGATGTTATACTGCTGAAATATAGACAAACAATGTTAGACATTGACGAAATATAAAACTGAAAGTGAAAAAAGTAAGTAAATTCTGTTGATCGACAGTCTCTCTTTGGACTTAACTTAGGTCATTTTCCGTTCTTTTGAGTCCAAAATATCATCCCTGCCCATAAGGTGTGAGATTTATCAGATTTTTTGTCAAATGCCGAAAAAAGAACCCTTAGGTTGAGAATTTCGTCTCTCTTTGGTTTTTCATAGTTTGAGGTCTGTGATGACAAAAATTCAAAACAATTATCGCTAAAACTCACGTCTCCAAGTTGGTATTTATGAACATTTGAGTGAATCTGGTGACATAGCAAACGAAAATTGCGATGAGATCGTAAGGTGGAAGATTTTGGGTGGGTTTCTTTCCGCACTCAAAGCCACTTGCAGTCTTAAAATCAAAAATACGGAAAAGATTGAAACATACAAAAACTAAGTCTGTTTTTACGTCAAAAATATCCGTTTTGCAAAAGTATTACTCTGAATTTGATTCAACACCGTTGAATCATCTTATTTTTACCGCTATCAAAATTTGAATCTCCCGCAAAAAATGTCTAAAGAACATGTTTATTAGCTTATATCATAATATGTTTGATACATAAAAATTATGGGATTGTCGGATTCTGGAAGAATTCGAGAACTGTTTTTGCCAGATCCATGGCCCTCAACTTGACTCAATACCGCGCAACTCACCTTATTTTTCCTTCCATTCTTTGTTCTTTGACCATCCAACAGTCCAACGTATTCTTCTTGGAAAAGAAAGTATAGAGCCAAAGCTCCAAAGGCATTCATTCCACAGGCGAACCAGGCTGGTGCCGTGTAAAGGTTCAGGTGAATCCCTCCCAATAGTGAAATACCGGGATAGCTGAGAGCTGTGAAAAGCAGCTGAAAGGCTGAAAAGGGAAAAGGTAAGAGATACTCTTAGGGTATGCCGAATCATATACCTGGTCCACTTGTCATGCCCTGAAATCATAATTTGAAATATTTTCGTTTTCAGAATCAAAAATGTTATTTTCTCCAATGCATTGGGAAAAGTAGTAAAATTTTTTGATAAAACTGTCCACAGCCCATGATGGCGTATGATATATCATACACTCGGAAATGAAGGGTTAATAATCTTTTCCTCTACCACTCACCAAAGCCTGTCCACAGGTGACAAAAGCGATAGCGCGATGTCTATCCTTGGAAGTTGAGGCGGTGGCAGCGTATGTCCTTAGCAGACTTAGATTTCCGGACCCCATTCCTGTGACAAAACGGCCCAGCAATAACAAATAGAATCTTTCAAAAGGTAGGTTAAGTTCAAGGCACATGTAAAGTGCATTGCCGACGAACATCATGCAGAGTCCTACGAAATATGGAACTCTAACAGTTTTGATCTTGTTGCTCCTTAATTCGGGAAATGAAAGTTAGGAAGCGATAAGCTGAAAAGTTACTAACCAATATCCGAATAAGGGAGCGGAAATTGTCTGAAATCAAATGAATATAAAAAGCTTCAAATAAGACTAAAATTCAAGGAATTTCATAAGTATTCTCTCAAGATATCGGGGAACTTCTCTCAAGGGCTTTCTCTCTATGTCTCCCAAGTGCCAGCACTTGAGATCAGATAATGTTTCTGAATCCAGGAAGAAACTAAGCCTTTTTTATTCTATACCTTTATTCAAGCTTAGTTTGTCAACTTGCACTCTAAAGATTTGGATAGGATAGTACCAGCAATGTATCACTGCACGAACCATTACCTGTCCTACGCTGTAAATCGCAATAATGTATCCGAAGAATGTCTCGGGAATCGATCTGTCAATCTGAAACAAAAATTGTTGAAATTTAAAGCTTTTTATAGAATTAATAATATGTCAAGATTAAGCCCTGAGAATTCCCAAAATCATTAATTCTGAAGCTTTTAGGATTTTACGGTAAAACGAGGGTTTCCAGGTACAAAAATCAGGTTTTTTGAATTAAAATGGCCATAACTTAGCCTAAACCTAAGCCTTGAGTGAAACTTTAGCTTTAAATGTTATTAGGACTTAGGCGAACAACTTAGGCGTGGCATTAGGCTTAGGCTTATGCTATTAGTGAGTCGCTACGGAACATTTTAAGCTATCGCTCAAAGCTTAAGCTTAAGTCTAGGCTAAGTTATGCCTATTTTAAGAAATTCGTACCTGGAAACTCTCAGATTTTAGCATGCATTCTAGAAGCTCCGATTTTACCATGCACGTTTTTGCAACATCATAACTTTCGATTTTAGTTAGCCAGGTAATCGTTGGTCAAGTGATGGCAAATAAGCTTTTATTTCATTATTTTCCACGCTTTTCATATTTTTATTTCAAAATAAAAATATTTAAAAAACTCACAATCTGTAGATATGGCCACAATGAACTAAAAATTGTAAGAAATAAATTTGGATGATGAACTCATATTCGAGGGGTCAGTGCATTATCTGCCCCCTCGAATAGGCAACGTCAGTTCATATACATGGACCAGACTCCGTAGAATGCAAAGTGCTACACTCCGTCCTTTCACGGAGTCAGCACACACCCTGACTCCCTAGAATATCTGACCACTCCGTGAAATCATGGAGCGGTCACCCCGTAAACTGCCAGAGTCTGGTACATGTCTGACTCCGTGAACTAACCGAGTCTAGCGGAAATTTTAAATCCTTCTAGAAGCAATCTTCGGAAAAAAATTGAAGCCGTTTACATACACGATAGGGGTCTATGATGCGTTTCACGAGAGGGGCAGATAATGCACCGTGGCCAAATTAATACCTAAAGTAAAGTGCAAACTGTGTTGTCACGACAAAAGACAGGGCACTTGCAACATAAATAGAGCGCCAGTTTGTTTCTCGGTGGCCATTGATATTCTTTTCGGCCTCCTTGATAATTCTGATTTTGTCGGAGTTCGGCATAGAAAGGACAAAATTGAATAGAAAATAGGTTCCGATGGTCCAAATTGGGCACAAAATACAATCAGCGAACGACAATTTTGAAGGAAATCACCGACCTAAAATCGGTTAAGTAACGGTATAAGGATTATTAGAGGGGAATAATTAAAGCTCAGATATTTTTTTCTTTTTTGGCCATGGATATCTACCAATTTTTTGTGCTATTTTAGCCTACTGGCCAAGTTAGGAAAGAGGCCGACCCCGTTTTAATGGGGGTGCACTCTTTCGCATTGTCGGAAAAAACCCAAGGACTCCAGGACCACACACGACGCACAAAATCAAACAAACCGAAACCATTTTACCGACATTTTTCGCTAAGAAAGTGGCAAGAATAATGAGAGATTCAAATTTCCCGCAAAATTTTGGATAGAATAGTGATTTTTTAACGCATTTTTGTGAAAGTCAATTTCATGGATTCAGAACATGAATTTGTAACGGGACATGATCGAAAAATGTGGAAAAATACCTATCCTACCCAGAAAAAAGTGGCGACCCCTATCATACTTTCTTGAAAACGGCTTTGCTGAAAACGGCTTTATGTCCAGCCATTTGTCAGCATTTTTTGACAGCTGTGATGAGTGATTCAAATTTTGATGATTTTTCTGGTTATTTGCACTAAGTCATGCGATTTGTGTCATTTTCGATTTTTTTATGCGAATGATTGCTACAAAGGAAAATGTTTCAAAGTTTAAGCACGCAATATTAAAATAAATTCTATTTTGTGCAAAACACGTGAAAATCATTCTGGTAAAGGAGAGTAAAGGACACTGTACTTTTATGAATGGCTCTAAACTATAACGGTTTTCTATACTCACATTTTTTACATCCTATTTTCACATGATTGCCACGATAAGTTTCCATATTAGCGCTAAACATTTATAGCTATTTCTCTCATAGCCTTCTTCATTTTTTTATATGCGCTAAATTCTGTGAATTTCAGCATTGACACCAACTAACAATCAAAATGGGCAAAATCCAGGGCGGCGACATTGTTGAAATGCAAGGAGACGAAATGACCAGGTGTGTCAAGCGTTCCCTTTTCAAACCTGACTTTTTGGAACTAAATTATTTGCAGGATAATCTGGGACTGGATCAAGAAGAAGCTTATTCTGCCTTATGTTGAATTAAAAATTCACTATTTTGACTTGGGTATTGAGAGTCGTGACAGGACAAATGACCAAGGTTGAAGTTTTGACATTGTTATTTTCAACAATTTTAAGTAATGTAATATTTTTTGCTTTAGTGAGTGTTTTCACAATTTCGAATTCTGGCATTGTTGGCATTATGTTTGTGATCATTTTTAAGGGCAAAAACGGTCGATATCGCAACACGACTTGTGAAATATTATTCGCCTATTCGTATAACACTCACCCCATTTCTGATATTGCTAACCCCTATGAAATACCCGATAATTATTCAGAAGTGGTGTCAGTTTTACGATATCGGCCCTCTAATACGTCTAAAAACACAATGCCAGAACGCCAAATATCAAAATACAAATAAAAACTATGTTTAGTGACCATCGACGCTGCCGAAGCCACAAAAAAATTCAATGTTGCTGTTAAATGTGCTACAATCACGCCAGATGAGGCTCGAGCCGAAGGTAAGCTTTGTTGGTCGATGTTCGTCGATAAGGTTTTAGTGCCACAATGGACCACGGTTAAACCACACCAATCCATAAACTTGAATTAAATTAAATTTTTGGCATACTGAATTAAATTTCATTTTATAATCGACTTTACTACTTACCTGGACCCTAAACTCGTAGGTACCCCCGGTTCACCTGACGGTTAGACCATTTGCCGGTGAGCAACAGGAGTGTGTGGTAGCTCAAAATGATCGCCCGAATGTGAGAAATTGCCTTTAGGAATGAAAATTTGGGCAACGGTCGAAAATTTCAAATTCTTGGCCAAAAAATGGCTTTTTGGCATTTTTCTGGTAACCCATTTTGCCGGTGAGCTAGAGAGGTGTGTGATACCTCGTCTTGTAGGTCTCGGTGAGCTATTAACGAATCACGAAAAAGTTCTTCGCGCAACCGTCAAAAATGGCCACTTTTTGGCCAAAAAGTGGCCAAAATGGCATTTTCACGGGGAAGGCCGCGTCGCTTCACTCTAGTATAGTTTTGAGAGGGGACATTTTCCCAAATGTTTTAAAATAAAACTACCCTCACAATTCTAAGTTTAAAACACATTTCACATTTGTAATAGATTTTTTATGGATTAGAAACCAATATTTCCCATATATAAAAGTAAAATTTTCTGAACAATTCTTTTTCCAGAATTCAACCTAAAAAAGATGTGGCTCTCACCCAATGGCACAATTAGACACATTTTGGGCGGCACCGTGTTCAGAGAGCCGATCGTCATTAAAAACATTTCGAGACTTGTCCCAGGCTGGAAGAAACCCATCGTGATCGGAATACATGCCCATGCTGACCAGGTAGAATTTTGGCCATAAGAGTAAAATTTTATCAGAAGAGATAACTTATCAATTTTAGTTCAAAGCTACTGATTTTTTGATCCCGGATAGAGGTTCACTAAAGGTTGTTTTCACACCGGAAGACGGCGAGCCAATAACTCACGAAGTGTACAAATTTCAAGGACCCGGGATTTCACTTAGTATGTTAAATATTTTTAAATTTGTCTATACATAAGTTTTTAAAAACTAATAACATATCTAAGATGTTATGTAATTTATACTCAAAAATATTTAAAACGAGCTTATTGCCTATCAGGAGATAGGAGGTCTGTTTTGAATATGTCGATTTGAATTGGCGCCAATTCAATTTAGAAGGGGGTTGATCGCAAACCTGATATTGCTAACCCCTTCTAAAATCTTATTTTAAAGGGGGTTAGCAATATCAGATTTGTGATCAACCCCCTTCTAAATTGAATTGTCGCCCCTGACGCCAATTCAAATCGACATATTCAAAACAGACCTCCTATTTCCTGAGAGTAACTACCAAATTGCTTTTTCTTTTTGCCACTTACAGCCAACCCTCACTTATCCTGCACCGCAACTATTCTGCACTCTCGTTTATCATGCACTTATTTGGATTGGCTTTGGAAATTAAAAATTTGCTTTGTTATCTATCTAGTTATGTTTTCTAACTGTCTGTTGGTCTCACAGACTATGATACATCTGGGACAGCGCCCACATAAAGCAGGAGCTCCTTCTGAAGCAACTCACTTATCGTGCACCGTAACTTATCTTGAGATCCTCCTCCTGGAGTACAGGATAAATGAGGGTTGACTGTATATAAAACACGTGTTCTATTTTTAAATATATTTTGCTTTAAAAACAAACATACAATTTATTTTTACAGTGTAGTTTTACAACATTTTATCAGGTATGTACAACACCGATGAAAGCATTCGGGATTTTGCGCAGACTTGTTTCGAATATTCTTTGCAAAAAGGATGGCCGCTTTATTTGAGGTGGGAAAATTAAATAAATATTCTTTGTTTGCGTCAAATACGCTTTCCATTAGTATTATTTTCTTGTCTTAGTCTTGGGACTAAATTATGAATAAGGATTGTTAACAATATATATCCACAAAATTAGCGGTTTCAGTCACTGTGATAGAACCCTCCATAGTAAATCGACCCAGCTGAATCCAAATCCGGGGTCAAATTTGAACTTTGATTTTTCCGTGGAAATACAATTAAAAAATAATTTCAATAAGATGAGTTTGAGTTTGCAATAAAATTTTAGGTATTGTTAAAATATCGATTAAAAATAGTCTTACTTTCGTTTCTATACTCTCTCTTATTTTAGCACCAAGAACACAATCTTGAAACGCTACGACGGACGCTTCAAAGACATTTTCCAGCAAATCTACGATCAAAAATACAAAGAAAAGTATGAGGCTGTCAATATTTGGTATGAGCACCGGCTTATTGACGGTAAGGTCGCAGGCTTGACTTTTGTTAATCTGTTTTCCATACCACGAATTTAGATATGGTGGCGCAAGTGATAAAGTCTGAGGTATCGTCTGGCCCAAAAGTTACAGTACTAAAACCCAACAGTTCCAGGACTACGAAAAAATTTTCGCTTATAGTATCCGAAAGGCAACTTATATATAACTGAAAAGTAGAGATTCTCTAGTTTTCAAATATATATAACTTGCCTTTTGGATATTTGCTAATTTACGATTTAGCAAATAAGGCAAAATTTAGAAAGGTTTTGGAACTTATGGGTTTTAGTCCTGGAATTGTTGGGCACCCCATAAATTTTTCATTCTCTCACAGCCTCTCTAAATTAACCATACCACTAAGCTAGTAGCTGTGATTTCAGGGTGGCTTCGTTTGGGCCTGCAAGAATTACGACGGCGACGTTCAATCCGATACAGTGGCTCAAGGTAAAAGAAAATATTTGTGTTGAAAAATTTAGAAATGTACTTTTAGGATATGGATCTCTTGGCTTGATGACGAGTGTGCTGCTTTGCCCGGATGGAAAGACTGTAGAGGCTGAAGCTGCTCATGGTAATCATTTGAACTATTAGTTTACTATGCTCATAAGAAAAAGGTGACTTCAGAGTCTGAGTACAAAGGAATATTGATAATAAAGTGGTCTATTTTAAGCATACGCAGGATATTTTGCTTAATTCAAATTATGTTAAGCAAACGCTATAAGTAAACCAGCCTCCAAAATAGAAGCTTTTGGAACCTTCTAGAATCTTCCAGGAAAATTCTGAAATTCGTGATCAGCGAGGTCGATTTATTATTGA
>JAKKPZ010000128.1:62500-169304 GCA_022814885.1 Ditylenchus destructor | reverse complement strand
CGCTTCCATCAGTGAAGAAATAGGCAGACGAACAGACAACACTCTCTTCTCACAATGAGCTTGCCAGTCACATTCCATGTGAACGAATCTATAGTTCAAGCTCTAAAATCTCATCCCTGCAATCAAAATGCATTCAAAAAGTGATGAATTGAGTATGTTTCGAGAAAGCTCATTTTTTAACGAAAAATTTGGAATTTCTGAAAAATATATCAGAATCTAGAGAAAAAGTTAAGATAGAGTAAGTAACGCGAAAAAAAATACAAGAAACCCGCCGATTCTCGGCGGATTACCGCCTCGAATCGGCGGGTTCTCTTGTATTTTTTTCGCGGTTAGCGTGCATCCGCGGCCCCCTGGGGGTAAAGGGGGTCGCGGGGGGCCACAGGGGGTCGTGCCGACCCTGAAACCGGTACCAATCGTCTTGTCTCACCGAGACGAAGCGATTGACGTATCACTCGCCAAAATCCGAACACAGCGTGAAAAGTTTCCTTTTGTGGCCCCCTGGGGGTAAAAGGGGTCACAGGGGGTCGTCTGGGGGCTGAAAATGGTACCATTCGCCTTCTCTCGCCGAGACGAAGCGATTGACGTATCACACGCCCAAATCCGAGTTAGGCGTGAAAAGTTGGCCCATAGGACCCCCCCCCCCCGACATATATCCTGCGAAATAGGTTAGAGTGGACATTAGAATTATGACAAATATAGTGAGAAACCGAACAAAAACAACTTTTAAGCCGTAAAATGAGTGTGTTTTCAAAAAGTGCACTTTTCAGTATGAAATTCGAAAATTTGAAAATTCTGAAACATGTATCGGAATCTATAGAAAAATTTGATATAGAGTGAGTAATAACAGATTTATGCCAAATATAGTGAAAAGCCCACCAACTAACAATTTTATGCCGAAAAATGAGAGTGTTGTCAAAACGGATACAATTCAGAAAATTGTATCAGAATCTAGAGAAAAAGTTGAGATAGAGTGAGTAAGCCCAAATTTATGCCAAATATAGCGAAAACCGCTTAAAAAAGTGTTCGAACACTGTTTTGGGTCAATTCACGGGCTCACATTCAACTTTCCGGCTCCGGAAAACGCTCGACGGACAACTGGGTGGTTACAATCAAAACGTCGGCCTCGACTGAAAACGTCGAGTTCGACGGAAAAAGGCGCTCATTGTAATCACTGTGGTTACAACCACTGTGGTTACGTCGACGTTTTCCGTCGAGCCCGACGTTTTGATTGTAACCGAAGCATTAGAGTCGTGCGCTGTGCACTCTTGAACCAACGTGGTCCTGATTGTTGCCTCATCAAGGACCTAGGTCGTTGGGTCGAACAGCAGCAATTTCACTATCTACTGTCAAACAAATGCAGACGACAAGACAAAAACGTGAAATTTACAAACGCATTACAAAATACTATTCAGAAAAGTGCAGAAGAGAGATGGCGGGGGGGGGAGGGGTAAAAACTCCAGATTCTCACCAACCTCTCCACCTTCACCCCTGTGGCGATGCATCGCCCCCTGAAAAAGTAGTTGGACATGTCAATAAAATGCAGGATGTAGGAAAACTGGTAGAAGTGTGCGCGGTAACCAACGGTACCCAGCGAGCAATAGTGCGTCGTCAAGGACCTCGGACGTTGGGTCAAACAGATGTCAATGATTTCCGAGCATATGTTCACGATTTCCTCTCACCCCTCCCCGAACACTACCTTTCCCATTTTTGCCAGTTTTTACCTTCAAACGCCATTGATCAATCGACGTTACCAAAATAGTAAATTTGGCAAACGCGTGAGTTGAAAATTTTACAGGGCGCGAGAAAAATGTGACAATCAATCGCACCTTTCGGAAATATTTGCGCGCTATATCGAAAATTGATAATAAATATTGCTGCAGTATAAAAAAGGTGGCGGAAGCAAATTGGTATCACTCTTGATTTTTTAACCAATTTTTCACTATTTTTGATGTGTCTTTTACTTTATATGTGCCCAAGTTAAAATCTTGTCTCTTACTGGAGAAATGTCCTACCATCTGAGATATATTATTTTATGGTTGGAATTTTATGCAGAAAATGGTTACGTTTTTCAACTGTGAAGCTTTCAGTGGTCAAAGAGTTTATCCAACTTCCTATGCATTTATCCAATTTCCTATCCCAATTTCAGGATAGCATTAGTATACACAGAGTCAGAGCACCCGCGGCGTTCGCCGCGGATTGTCTCGCCGAGAGACCGAGGAGGTAAAATCCGAGCACCGACGGAGGTACTTGCCCTTTTACGTGACCCACGTGACTCACGTAACTCACGTTTCACGTGAGCTCACGTGAAAAATTTTGACGCCATTGGCCGATTTAGGGGGTATGCGCGAGACTGTGGTCCGGGAACCTGATCCGCGAAAAAGGCTTATTTAAGTCATTTCCATCCGCGGGTCAGTCTTTCCTGCGCTTGAGGTTAGAATGGACAAGATGGTATATTGGTGGTGGGCCACGCCCCCCCCCCAGTCTGCCCCTATGTAATACCAAAAACCCCCAAAAGACTGCATCTGAATCATGCCATAGCATAGTGCCGGGATTAAATCCGATGTCGGATTCTTGATCAAAAACCAGAATACCAAAATTTAGCGCTTGACCATGTCAGAAATCCCGAATCATGAATTTTTTGTTTCCGGGAAAAATAACATGCTTTACCCCTACCAAATCACCTGAAAATCTGTAAGGATGTCGGAATTTCAGCGATTAGAACGTCGCCCGGTTTGCATTGTCGATGATTGATTCATTGTTCCATCTTCAAATCTGACATTTAAATAATTCATACTTGTCCAATTTTCCCATACAATTTTCCCAACCGTTTAACCACGGTCTCTTCCACACTATTTCGCCGTTATCTGACCGTCTGCGCCAGATTTTCGACTATCTGACTTTTTAGAGTAGAAGCTAGCTTAAGGGCTAAGCGCACAGACTTACGGTGTGTTAATCTCGTATAAGTTCACCCCCGATTTTTGCAGTTTGAGTACATTTTAGTGAATAAATTGTATGTTACTCGATTTTATATGGTTACACTTCGCCAAACTAATGCAGTAAAAAAATTTGAACGAAATTTTACGAAATTTTCACGTTTCTGCGTTCATTTTCAGAAACAGCCCCCAAAAAAGGTGTTAAACTCGTATAAGTTCACTCTATTTTAATCAACTCAATTTTGAAATATTAGCAAGCTCCTGCATAACTGATCGACATGGATTGTAGAGTTTCTTCTTGCCGTTCGATTGATAGGTCACTTACCCTGACCTCGAATCAGGAGAAGAAAAAACTTTAGCGTTAATGAAACATGGTGCCAAAACTATCGCTTTTTGGAAAAAGTCCCGCACAAAGGGTCGGAAAATGACACTTCCGACAAAAATGGCTTGTATGGATCGATAGAGCTCGAAAAGTTATGGAGGGTTTGATTTTGTCCCAAGACAGCCAGCACTTAAAAATTTTACTTTTTTTTGAGTTGCCATTTTTGGCGTTTTTAGGGACAAAACCAGGTTTTTTGTCAAATTCCCGCCAAAAATTTCACTTTTTGGCGTTATGTCAAAAATCGGATGAATGATCAAGAATCTAGAGACTTTTCCGCACCAGATGCAAAAAACCCCACTGAAAATCGCAAATAAAACATGGATTAAATTTTTGGTTAAATTTCAAGTTTACAAAAAAGGCCAATTTTCCATGCAAAATTGCAAAAAAATGTAAACTTGAAATTTAACCAAAAATTTAATCCATGTTTTATTTGCGACTTACAGTGCGGTTTTTTGCGTTCAGTGCGGAAAAGTCTCTAGATTCTGGATCATTCATCCGATTTTTGACATAACGCCAAAAAGTGCCAATTTTGGCGGAAATTTGACAAAAAACCTGCTTTTGCCCCTAAAAACGGTAAAATTGGCAACTCAAAAAAGTAACATTTTTTGAGGGTAGCGTGCTCTGAGACAAAAACCAACCCCACTCAACTTTTCGAGCTCTCCCGATCCAGAAAAGGCGAATAATTATATTTATGGATTTTTGTTGATTAAAATAGAGTGAACTTATACGAGTTTAACACCTTTTTTGGGGGCTGTTTCCTGAATATGAACGCAGCAACATGAAAATTTCGTAAATTTTCGTTCAAATTATTTTACTCCAATAGTTTGGCGAAGTGTAATCATATAAAAGCGAATAACACACTCACTAGTTACCAACACGCACTCAAACACGGAAATGTCAGGGTGAACTTATACGAGATTAACACACTATAAGCTTTCTGGTTGATAGTCTTCAAAGTTAGCGAGAAAAAATTTCACGACCAACCGGAAAAAATGACACCGTAGGCACTTCCCTGGTAAGATGGCCCGAGCTCAGCACAAAAATGTTTCGAGACATCTGGGTCGAATCGATTTGATAATTTATAATGGTCCTTTAAATTGTTATTCCAATAATTTCAGGATCTGCGAACATGTACGACCCATTGCTTTTGTTGTCCTCATTCTTCGCCGCATTCCTCAACACGGCCGAAGCAATGGAAGTCGAGGCTTTTCTAGAAGGTTTGTGAAATTTTCTTATAAGGCATGCAATATGTTACACTACTTAACTGTATTCAGAATACATCCCTTTGAGAGCCGAAATTAAAAAGAACTGATGTGGACTATAGTCCACAAGAAGACCACTCTGCCCATATATAGCCATGACACTTGAAGACTTTACAGTGTCCCACTCGAAGACTCAGCTATATCCCACTTAAATGCTCATCACGCACCTAATCACAGACCAGCATGTACTCACATCTCAAGGAACATCTCTCAACACACTCGCCGCCTCGTTCTTATCACTTATCCAGGCCAGTGCATTGAAAAGAGGATAAAAGGGGAAGTAAAGGAGAAGAGAGGATCTTTGGGAAGACCTCGGGGAAGACTTTCGGACCTATCGGGACAACCGAGCTTAGGGCTCGTGAGAGGTGAAGACCATGCCGCTCGCGCTCCATCCGCCCAACTCAAACCCGCCCAAGATCAAGACTTTATTAGTGTATGTATTGCAATGCTTGTATGTATATGTAAGTGTATTGACGTCATTATATTTACTGGTTTGCTATCATAAAATATTCGTACTAGAAGATCTAGCTCGCGCTTGAAGGCATATTTGCCTAGGTCACATTCATTATTTAGTCCCTAGTCTAAGGCATGAAAAGAACTCGACGCCAAATTCAAATCCGGAGAGGTCTATCGCGGCGAGACGCTCGAATTAATCCTGGCGATTCTATGCAGTGCCCCAGTTTCAGGTTTTTTGAACCCCCGGTACTTTTCAAAAACAAAAGGGGGGGGGCCCTTTTGTTTTTTTGTGAATTTATTTTTGAGGCATTCTTAGGGGTGCTTGTTCCAAAAGCTGGACCCCCGGTAATTACCGGATTTACCTGTATGAAACTGGGCCCCTGATTCTATGTAGTGTACACAGAGACACTAAAGCGTACATAGAGTTACCAAAAAGCGATGCTCACCACGTTCGAACCACAAACAATGGAGTTATCGCCCCGGAGCAGGTTCGTGCAGAGATCAAAGATTTAATCAAACACGTGGTCGGAGACAAACATGGTCCTGACGCGGCTCTGAAAGCTGTCGTCGTTGGGAATGTGGCTTATCAGGAATGTATGGAATTTCTGGAGAAAACCTTAAAAGTGAAAGTTGGTGAGGAACCAAGTCCAGGAAATAAGCCTGGTAAAAACCATGGCGATGTGCACGAGGATGAGTTGGAACAATACTTCAAAGCAACTTTGATGCATCACGAAACACCTGAGGTATGATACTGGAAAAAGCGCCTGTAGGGGGCCTTATTAGAGTATGGGAAAACTGCTTTGTATCAAATAACATCTCGCCTGCAAAAGTCCTCACCTCGTGAGAATTAATCCTGGATTATTGTCAAAGATTAGGGTGAGATATCGAATTGAATGGGAAAATCTTCTTCAATCAGAAACTAATTGACAGTTGAAATTGGCATTTTTATGTCAATTTTTTGACAATTCATTGAATTGGATTTGAGTGGAATAATTCCTGATATCTCTCAAATGCATGGAAAACCGGTAAATGCAATTTTGGGGTACAGGCTATAATAAAGTGCGAAGGCTTGTCAAAATTCCCAAACAGTTGAATAGAATCTTAATATAACGTGCATATCCCTGAAACTTATTAATGAGTTGGTCCTTGGAAACATCAAAAATATTTTCCGAGATTAGAAGTTTATTCGAATGGGGAAATCGTCTGGATAAAAATGAGCAGGCAATATTCAAATGAACATTTAAAGTTCACATTTGCTTTGCTAACCGATTTTTTAAAGCGATAGCTGCGTAGTGCAGTCAGCCTGTTTAGTTCGAATGGGAAAGTTCTGCATATGAAATGTGCTAGCGGTATGCTAATGAATCACACTTGCTTTGCCCCAATTTCGAAAGTTGTTGGGTGGAATTAAAGCAGGAAATTGGGCCAATGCACTTAGAAATGCTTATGTCAGCGCGCAAAGGGCGCGATCATTACGAAAGGGAGTTTTTGCTTTCAAAAAGTGTTCATTACGAAATGCTTTTAAAAAATGAAAACAAATCTGAAAAATTAATAATCACGTTTGAAAAATGAATGCACAACATTTGGAACACTGCTCAACTCAATCACAGCTACTTTTGTAACTGAAGTAAACTGCTATAAAATCTTGGCCGAATGTAGCAAGTGATTGTAAAAGTTGTAAGATTTAAAAATGTTGCGTATTATGTAAAGCAAGATTGATGGTAACTGACTTAAAAATTAGTAGAATGACTTCAGGAGAATGTTTCAGATATGAGAAAAGCTTGGTAATGTAGGTTTAAAAAAATAAATAAGGATGGGCAGCAGAAGTGGTTCAAATAAATGGAAACGAAACAATAAATACGCAAAGTGTAATGCAAAGTAATAATCGAATGGCAATTATCAATTTCGAAATGGCCGAGAGAGTGATGCCTTCAACTCAATTCAAATAGCTTCGCGTCATTTTTTGCCACACAAATTTGCACAAGGCTACCTCCCAACTGGGTCCAATGAAATCTGCGCTAACCAACTGCTGCCCCTAGTGTCTGACACTAGGGTATTCTTTAGCTTAAATTATAAGTAAAAACTATCTATAAAGGTTAGAAAGTTAACTTGAGTGAAATGAGTTGGTTGGGGTATAATTTATTGAAGCGATAGGGCTAGGCAATCCTAACCGCCTATCTTCTGGCACGCAATTGTACTTCATTAATAACGGCAGAAAAATTGGAAACAAATTTATGAATCATTCATGAAAAATAGTTTATTCGATTGTCTAACCCTCAGTAGTACACTTATCGATTATAATACAACACGCGAGAATGAACACCACATCCACTCCCGGCATTATATCCACTGTGTAGGTATCGGTCCAAGCCAAAAAACGCTTGTGGGCCTCGGCGATGACCGTATTACCGCAACGGAATTGGTACGTGTGAGCCAGCCAATCACCTTGAACAGTTACAGGCCCACCAAGCCCAGGCGCATTGATAGAAAAAGTTTTCTTGAGGAAAGAAATCTCTTGTTTTACGCTCGCGAAAGGTAAACCACCTGCAAAATATTAGGTTTGTACATAAGTTTTAAAACAGTTTTAGTATTCGGTTACACGCTTGGCAGCTGCGGAATACATCAAGGGGTATTGACCTGGGCATATAGCCGAAAATGGTACAGTCATATGCCTCGTGCCAAAGGCCCTCTCCATTGGTCTACCAAGGCATACATTTAGGGTTATTGTCATGGTGCATACGTCTAAGTCTCATCAGTAATCCGGGCGCCCTATGGGACACTTACAGCCAGGGCTGTAAGTGGGATCGGGCCGAAAATCAGCCTTTTTGGCTGTAAGTGGGACATACGGCGCCCTATGAGACACTTACAGCCGAAAAAAACGTGGACACTTACAGCCTAGACCCACTTACAGCCCTGAATTTTTTCCATGGCTGTAAGTCTCCATGGGCTGTAAGTGGGGTGGGCTGTAAGCAGGGATGAGATTTTGGCCCTTGCACAAAGGAAAATAGGTCTTTCTGAGAGCTAAATAAACCTAACAAAGACCCTATTAAACCTGCTGGTCGGTCCTTTGTGAACGCCCTAACTTAGCCCCCAACAATGTGTTGGGGGCTAAGTTAGGGCGTTGAATGTGTTGGGGGCTAAGTTAGGGCGTTGAATGTGTTGGGGCCTAAGCAAGCTCATTGTGAGAAGAGAGTGTTGTCTGTTCGTCTGCCTATTTCTTCACACAATAGCGTCAAATTTGTACGCACACAACACAGAGGGCTGATTTGAGTGAGGAGTAAGCAGACGAACAGACAACACTCTCTTCTCACAATGAGCTTGCTTAGGCCCCAACACATTCAACGCCCTAACTTAGCCCCCAACACATTGTTGGGGGCTAAGTTAGGGCGTTCACAAAGGACCGACCAGCAGGTTTAATAGGGTCTTTGTTAGGTTTATTTAGCTCTCAGAAAGACCTATTTTCCTTTGTGCAAGGGCCAAAATCTCATCCCTGCTGACAGGGCGCGGCTGAGCGAAAAAATTTGAAAATTTCAGAAATAATCGGCTACGGAGATCCGTCATTATTGTTCCAGCGGTTGAAAATAGGCGTTCAGATTTTTCAGCACCGAGTGCAGATGCATTGAATCTTCGGCCATTGGCTGACAAAAATTCGTGAAATTTTCAATAAAGATTGTAATGTTTGAAAAAAATTCGCCTGTGGCGCATTAATTAATCAGTTGGAAACGGAATAAAAATAGCGCCGCAAGCGAAATTTTTTTTTGAATAATTACGCTGTTTGCCAAAATTTGACATTAATGGACAAAAATTTTGCATATTCTCGAAAATTATCAGAAATTTAATACGAAAAGTAATAAAAATTAGAATGATTGAGCCAGTCAAGATTGAAAAATTTGGTTCTTTGGGCAAAAATTTGTGGAATTTTCGATAAATATTCAAAAATTTCTTTGCTATAATTTATTATTAAAGACCCCAAAAATATTTTTTTTAATTCCGGTTTTAATTAATTAAAATATTAAAAAAATCGCAAAATATTTTAAAAAAATATTTTTTTAAAATAGCTATTTTTTGCCGATTCTAGACTTTAATTCTGCTTTTTTAGCCTTCATTGTTACTTCAGACTAAATTAAAAGCTAAAATTCAACAAAATATAACAAATTTTGGAAAAAAACGGCAAAATAAAAAAAATTTTTTTGAAAAATTTCGTAAAAATTTTCGGCAAATTTTTTGGTAATTTCTCCGCCAAAAAAAATTTCGCGGCGGCGAAGGCCGCCGCGAAAATTTTGCCACAAAATCACGAAAGTTGCAAAATGCCAAAATATTTACTAAAATATAAGTAAAATTCCCAAAATATGCAAAATATTTTTTATAAAAAAAATTTTAAATTTTTAGTTAAAAAAGTCAAAATATTAATATTTTTTTTTTTTTAAAAATATTTTTGGCTTTATTATTATATAGCGCCGCAGGTGAAAATTTAAGTATTAAGTTTATTTGACAAAAATTTTCAAGAAATGTTGAAAATTTCATTAAATTTATTTCAATGATTTACTATAGTCAATTTTTAAAGAGAAAGCCATTTCAAAAAATTTGCCTGCGGCGTTTTTCCGCGATTTCTATAGGATTATTTTGGCCAAATTCCTGTCGTTTTTAAGTCTATTTTTTTCATCTAAAGCAGTGTTCTGAGTGTTAATACCATGGTAGCCATCAGTTTTCAACCATAATACAGGTTTATCATGCAAATACTTATGATAGTTTAAGGAAGCAATCAAAATTTTTTTTGGGTTTTTAGCAACTTTCATGATAAATTTTTTTTCCTTTTGGACTAAAAAGCGGCATTGCGGCATTTGTATACAAGGTCTAGCTCTACAACCTACCTTTTACAGATAACTTTTGTTTTGAAATTCAGCTAAATAAACGCTAAAATTGGAACAAAATAAAAATTTCCGGGAAAATCGGCAAAAATCAAAATTTCCATTTTCGAATGTATTTTAAAATGTTTCTCGCCACAAGAAAAATTTTGCCAAAAGTACTATTAAGCTGAAATTGCCAATATTCAAATAAGTAAAATTCCCAAAATATGCAAAATATTTTTTAAATAAAAAAAATATTTTAAAAATATTTTAGTTAAAAAAGTCCAAAATATTTTTTAAATATTTTTTTTATTTTAAAAATATTTTTGGGGTCTTTATTTATTATATAGCGCCGCAGGTGAAAATTTTTAAAGTATTAAGTTTATTTGACAAAAATTTTTCAAGAAATGTTGAAAAATTTCAATCTAAAAATTTATTTCAATGATTTACTATAGTCAATTTTTAAAGAGAAAGCCATTTTTCGAAAAAATTTGCCTGCGGCGCTTTTTTCCGCGACTTTTCCCATATATCTAGGATTTAATTAATTACCATAGCCAAATTTTTTCCATATATCTAGGATTTAACTACTTTTTGAAAATAAGCTCCCCTAAGAATGCATTGGAAAATGGGTAACGGACACCCCGACAGCAGTGAACTACTAGTATAGGATTGTGTATCAATTGTGCTTACATTAGTGTATTTTGCCAGAAATATAGAAAAATTCACGGCAAAAAAAAGCGCCGCAGGCAAAATTTTTTGAAAAAATTGGCTTTCTCTTTAAAAATTGACTAAAATTTCTCATTGAACTAAGTTATAAGATTGAAATTTTTGAATATTTATTGAAAAGTTCATAAATTTTTAGCTCAAATTTTTGAAAAAAAAATGAGACAAACTACAAAGTTAAGAAAGCAACGCTGCAGGCGTAAATTTGTTGAAATATTAAACTTGTTTGCCAAAAATTGACTTTGAAAAATGTTGTAAATCTTTCGAATTAATCTGGAAGTATAAATGCATCAAATTCTAAAATGCTAAAACTGTATTACTGAAAAATATATAGAAAAGAATGAGTTTTAGCGAAATAAAATTAGTTTAATTTGGTAAAATAGTGAAATAGAACGGAAAAAGTAAGAAGAAAAAATAGCCCGCAGGCGAAAATTTTTCGAAAAATTACGCTGTGTGCCAAAAACTGACATTGAAAATTTTGAATATTCTACGTAATTAACAAAAATTTTCGCCTGCGGCGCTGACTGCATTCTTAGAGGTGCTTAATTTTTTGGCCTGCAACCGGCGCACCCCCCAAAACACCGGTAACCGGATACCGGATACCGGTTGGCGAAAAACGCCGGATACCGGATACCGATTAACCGGATACCGGTTGCAGCCCCTGGTGCTACGTCTAAGTCTCATCAGTAATCCTTTGGATATAAAGACCGGACCAATACCCCCTGTTGTATCCCTTGGTGGATAAGTCAATATTCTATCAATTTAGGGCTATTGTCTTGGTGCATAAGTCTAGGTCTCATCAGTAGTCGTTCGGGCCAATACCCCCTGATGTATCCCTTGGTGGACAAGTAGGTACTCCTCAATGCCAAACCGACTTCTGATTTCTGTTCAATAAACCCAATATCTTATAAGATTAAGATTGGCATTTATTATTGCCAGTTAAACTCTCTGCTCGGAACGGCATGGATTGCCCAAAATTGGGCATAGGTAAGCTTACTAAAGGTACTGATCTTTGCTCTCCTAATCTAAGGCAGTAAACCGAATGGCCGAGAAGCCTTTCTAGGAGCACTACAGTATACCTGTAGTAAAAAACGACCTCAAATTTTCGAATTTTTTTGTAATTTTTTAGCCCTGTTCCAATTTTGAACAATTTTTGACCAATTTTCTTTTCTTACCAATTTTCTCATTTACTAAATAGAAAGCACTCACCCATAACAATCTCATATCTTG
The DNA here is from genome assembly GCA_022814885.1 of Ditylenchus destructor. Lineage (NCBI taxonomy): Eukaryota > Metazoa > Nematoda > Chromadorea > Rhabditida > Anguinidae > Ditylenchus > Ditylenchus destructor. Next base: position 157,474 of record JAKKPZ010000128.1, on the reverse strand, counting down.
GAAGCCCGAATAATCGGATGCTATGCTTGATATGGCCAATCATCTCTCCGGTACGCAGATCCACAAAGTTAAGTTTCATGCCCCATGCCAGCTGACGCACAGCCTTTAACACCTCGTTGCCCCAGGCATCTTTGATGGTCATGTTCGCTCCTATGAACGACTGTTTTATGTTCCATTGCGTCGGCACTTGAAAGACCGTTCCGGGTGGATAGCCGGGATTGACCTGTCCCCAAGGCTGAAAATCAAGATCGATTTGAGGATTCGAAACATTTGTTACAATTTAGAAGAAGAGAGAGAAAATTTGAATGAACAAAATTGTTTACATTTTCCGTTTTATAATTTGCAATAAAAATGGCTTTTTGCCAAAAAATTCAAAAATGAATTTTTATGACCCGCCCTATGAAAATTTATGAGTTGGCGCACAAATTTCATCAAAAATACTAGTGTATAAAAGTTGGAGAGGACAAATTTTTTCTTATTTTCTCATTTCGAATTTGCAATAAAACTGCTTTTAATCAAAAAATGTCGAAAATTTGACTAATCGATTTTTATTTTGTAAAAAAATATTTTTTATTTAAAATTTGCCTACAATATTCATGACTCATTCAGAATTTTCTAGGATCTTACCTGAGCAATATGTGCCATTGATGTGCAATGGTCCAGATCCAGAACAAAAATTACAGGACTAGAGCAGAGGTCGAATAAGGCGAAGGAATTGACAGCCAAATTTTGACAACAAAAATGACACTCTGCTCACTTCCTTGCCAGAGGGAATTTTTGTTCCAACGACAACAAACCGTCCGAAAGTGTCGCACCACCTGTGGAAATGTGAAATAAAAATCATCGGGGGTATTTTGAAAGAGAATAATAAAACGTGAACCATTTCCTTATTTGTGTCGGCCGAAAGGAATGCTCGCTATAAAATATACGCCACAACACATCGTTGCTCTTTTCCTCTGTTTGTTTTCTATGGGGAGGGGGCACATTTGGACTGCGGACAAAAAATCATTTTGTCACAAAATGGCTCTAACTTTTGGTACTTGCACTTAAGCTTTAAGTTTGGGCTTAAATGATCATAGGCATTAGGCGAACAGCTTAGGCTTAGGTTTAGACTTAAGTTTAGGCTTAAGCGCCATTTTCACTAGTCAAAATCGGTAGGCCGAAATCCAAGGATCATTTTAAGCCCTAACTTAAAGCTTAAGTGTACGAAAAGTTAATGCCATATGCTGTTTTGTCCGCATTCCAAATGCGGGGCGCCCGTTTTCTACTCTCTTCTTTTCTACTCTTCTCTACCATCTCTCTTATCTACCTTCACTCTTCTCTATCTTCTCTCTTGTCTACCTTCTCTCTTCCCTCTTCCCATACCTAGCAGCGGCGATCCATATCAAACGTCTAATTCTTGAGGCAATAAAATTGTTTCGTCTATTATTCACCGTTATTTCAATGTTTATTGCCAAGGAAATGAAAAGGCCGACAGGAAGCCAAGTGATTCACATAGTACACGTCATCCGTAACATTTAACGTTTGCGTCATTAAAAGCACTAATACCAACCGGTACAGCTGGTCAATTGTCAACCTCTGTTCCGAACAAATGTCAACATCTACAACCTTGAGGAGAAAGTTTTGGGGGGTTGGTATCTGAAAATTTTGGAGTGCCCTGTGCCGCACTCAAAAGGAAGCATATGACAATGTGGTAAAATGGGAAGTGTAGCTGACGCTTTGTATATTATTTTTAATAAAAACTTTATTTTATTTGTTTGAATTTATAAAAATACAAGTCCCAATCTGAGACCACCTAAATTTTCAAAATTTTACAAAGAAAACGCCACCTTGACATTTCCATTTTATTTCAAGGACAAGTGGAGGTTACTTTTGAATAATAAATTGCATGTGTTTGTCTTTTTTTTCGTACAAGTCAAACTCCGGGGAAATGATCATAAGAGCGAGAAAAATTTGCCTACACCGGGGACCCGTTTTTCGCTTAAATCGCACTTTTTCCAGTATTCAGATGTTCTTTTCTCTCAAAAATTCTGCTCACCGACAATATCCAATTACACAGTACGATAGGACTAAGTCTCAGCTACAAACCTGCTTAGGAAAGAAATTTTCATCCTGTACATGTTTCAGAAATATTTGAGAGTTTGTCCAAAAAACCTGGAAATTTTGGTTTCTGTAACGCAAAAATCCAGGTTTTTTGGACAAACTCTCAAATATTTCTGAAACATGTGCATGATGAAAATTTCTTTCCTAAGCAGGTTTGTAGCTGAGACTTAGTACTACTCAACTGTGGAATTGGTTATTATTGGTTTGCAGATTTTTGGGAAGAAAAAGGCTTTTGAATACTGGAAAAAAGGCGATTTCACCGAAAAATGGTTCCCCGAAATAAACCAATTTTTTTCGTTCTTCTGATCATTTCTCGAGAGTTGTCTTGTACAAACTAGAAGACAAACACTTGCACTTTATTATTCAGAAAATATTTCCTCCGGCCGTTGAAATAAAATGGAAATGTCAAGGAGGAGTATCCTTTGTAAAAATTCGAAAATTTAGGTGGTCTCAGATTGGCACTGGTATTTTTATAAATTCAAACTAATAAACTAAAGATTTTATTAAAAAATAAAATACAAAGCGTCAGCTACATTTCCCATTTTACCACATTGTCATATACTTCCTTTTGAGTGCAGCAGGGCCCTCCAAAATTTTCATATGCCCACCCCCCCCCCAAAAAAAAAACTTTCTCTCCAAGGTTGTAATACAAAACTATATTGTAAATACTACAGCTAAATAACGCCCTTGCAGAGGAACCTGAGAGACAGCGTTTGAATTGGCATCTTTTTTGCGCGCCAACCAATTTGTTGGGGACTAGAAAACACGCCGCCGCTATCGCGGCGCCCAGCGCCGAAAAAATTTTTAGTCTAAAAAATTTTTTTTTTATTTTGTCTAAATTTTTTGAAAATCTCTATCAGCACATCCGTACGAACATTTTAAGCTATCACTTGCCCGGAAATGGACCGTGGAAGGGGTCTAAACGTCAGTGGACAGACGCAGGGACAGACAGACCGACACTGGCTTCTTAGTAAAGTAACATGAGATTACAATGGGGAATGGTGCTATAAATGGTGCCAATTCAAACACGGTTACTCAGGTCCGCTTATGAGCTATAACAAAAAAGGAGGCGAATGGTTATACTCTATAGAACCAGGCGCGTTTCAATAAAAGGCGGCAATTTGAATGCACATTATGCGTAGTATGGGAAGAAGCGTCTTCCTTCTAGAATATTCGAATGGAAAGACGCATTCATTTACTATTTTCCATTGTGAAAATGGTGTTAACTGTTCGCCTCCTTGTTTGTTATGTCTAATAAACCACTGTGTTTAAAGTTTTGTCAAAGTTCTCGCACTCAAATAACTCACAGAGTTTGTCGCACCATGTAACTTTGCGATATGGGCATCCATGTCCTCCTCCGTAGCTGCTTTGAAAATGTTGTCTTCCTCATTACAGGTGCTGCAATCGAACGGCCGGTAGTTTAAATGAATTGACGAAATATGTTGCTTAATTTTCGACTCGTTGTCTTCCAAGACCATCTGGCAGATGTGACAATGGAGAGTGTTTGAAGTCATTTCAGTTAGAAGAAAGGGTGATAGCAAGAATTTACTGGAAAGCTAAACAGAGAAACATATTTAAAATGTGTATTTTATTTCAATTTCCTGAATATAGACCTATAAGCGAGAGAAATAGATAGAGAAAATCAATTTTCCAATATAGAAAATAAAATATAAAGTGGAAATCGTCCTTTGTAAAGCCCTGGATTGATTCTGTTCAAAACATTGTTTCCACCAACAAATTTATGAATGAGCTTGTGGATTACAGTTACTGGTCATCAAACAAGCCAACCATACAAGCGGACCGAAATATGATGATGAAATAGGGAAGAAAAAAAAAATTCCCCGAAATAAACAAACTTTTCTCTATTTCTTCCACGTCTTCCCTGTCTAAAATTAGGAAAAATTAAAAAATTATTGGAATGAAATTATTAAAATAATTAGAACAAAAAAATTTTTTCGAAAATGGGTATGTCTAAAAATGCAAACCTGGTAAGGAGAATAACGTTTGGCGCAACTTCCTGGTTTTCCATCGGCTCTTCGTTTGTATCAGATGGCTGGTCGAAAACTGGCAAAAGAGTTGCTTGGAAATCATTTAACGCTGGACGATCAATAAAATCCTGCATAGGCTTTGACGAAATTTGATCAATCGTTGGCGCATTATGATTTTGTCCGACTTCTAATGCAACATCCAGGGAAGTCTGAAAATGGTACAGTTCAAAACATAAGGCAATTTGTGAGAATCTGTCAAAACGCATAATTTTTATGTGCCGGACAAATACGTACCTGTCCACGTTCTTCTTTCACCTCAATTTGTTCAACGTCATCATCGATATCAACGATCTCGATATCCGATTTCACAGCACTTCCAGATTTCTGAAAAAAATAGATTTCCTGGAGAGAAAAATCTCAATTGGAAACATAAAACATTACAGAAAAATTTTGATAGAACATTCAGAATTTTCAGTGAAAAATGCAAAATGTTCCAATTTTGAATGAAACTTGGGGCTTCATATTTAATTGATTACATTTGAAAGGGGATTCATTTAAAATAATATTATGCCGAAAGGGGATGATTTGTGGGCGAATCTCCTAAATTACATAATACCAATTACATAAAATACATTAATTTTTAAGTGTTGACAAATGCGAAAATATTTTCATCAATGTCAGCAGGTCTATTCAACGTAGGGTTTTGATCCCAAACAATTGTTGTGTCGGCTGAAGAAAGTTGCGAAGTCGATACGCGACGGCATTCCTCAATAGCGGCTTTCAGTTCTGTCTCTTTGATTTGGTCTTTGATCACGTGATAGCCCTAAAAGAATATATGATGATATTAACATAAAATAAAAAATGCTATGGATACAAATTTAAAAGTTGTGACAATAGCTTTACTGGACACAAATTATATTTGGATGAAAAAAACGATTCGTGTTCCATTTAACCGAAATTTACTTGTTATATTTCATCCCGGAAATAAGGAGATCTTCTTATTAGGGGTCGGCGAATCCGGATACAAAATTGGATCTGGATTGGGATTCGTTGCTGATGGCAGGATCCGAATTCATTTCGGATGGTGGAACACGGATTCGTTTCGGATGGTGGAATCCGGGTTTGGTAAAAATGGAATCGAATCTGACGGATTCAATCTTTTTCTCGACAAAAGATATTGATGCTAAAAAAATTTTTCCGGCCACCGCCGATAGTTCTTTGGTCAATTTTTTTTTTGCAAAAATGCCACTTTTTGACAAAAAAGTGTACTACAAGTACAACCTTGGCGAGAAAGTTTTGGGGGTAAAATGGAAAATGTAGCTGACGCATTGTGTTTTATTTTTTAATAAAAACTTTATTTTATTAGTTTGAATTTATAAAAATACCAGTGCCAATCTGAGACCACCTAAATTTTACAAAGAATACTCCTCCTTGACATTTCCATTTTATTTCAACGGCCGGAGGAAATATTTTCTGAATAATAAATTGTAAGTGTTTGTCTTTTAACTTAGTCCTATTCAACAACGTAATTGGATATTGTCGGTGAGCAGATTTTTTGGAAGAAAAAAGCTTTTGATTACTGTAAAAAGTGCGATTTTACCGAAAAACTGGTCCCCGAAATAAACAAACTTTTCTCGCTCTTATGATCATATTTCCGGAGTTGTCTTGTACAAACTAAAAGACAAACACTTGCACTTTACTATTCAAAAAGTATTTCCTCCGGCCCTTGAAATAAAATGGAAATGTCAAGGAGGAGTATTCTTTGTAAAATTTCGAAAATTTAGGTGGTCTCAGATTGGCACTGGTATTTTAATATATCCAAATTAATAAAATAAAGTTTTTATTAAAATATAAAATACAAAGCGTCAGCTACATTTCCCATTTTACCACATTGTCATATGCTTCCTTTTGAGTGCGGCACAGGGCCCTCCAAAAATTTCATGTGCCCACCCCCCAAAACTTTTTCCTCAACGTTGTAGTCAAAAACGTACAAAACGAAGAAAAATAGACCATCCACATGCTTCGTTTAAATTATCTGCACAGGATAAAATATGAGAGAATTCCTATTTCGAAGTAACGTTTAAGTCATCATCAATGTGTTTTTGTCCAATACTGCCTCTGACCTAACACAAAGGCAGATTTGAATATGTCGATTTGAATTGGCGCCAGTGGCGCCAATTCAATTTAGAAGGGGGCTAGCGCAAATTTGATATTGCTAACCCGCTCTAAAACCTTATTTTAAAGGGGGTTAGCAATATCAGATTTACGCAAGCCCCCTCCTAAATTGAATTGGCGCCAGTGGCGCCAATTCAAATCGACATATTCAAATCTGCCTTTGTGTTAGGTCAGAGGCAGTATCACTTCAAAAATGGCTTACAGAAGACTTTTTCCGGCACATAAAACCCAACTTTCAAAGTCCCCCAAAAGTGCCAAAAAGCCGGTTTTTGGCCAAAAGTTGAAATTTTCTGTTGGTGCCTGGAAGTCCGAAATAGCAAAACGGAGAAAAAATATACCACCCACATGCTTAGATTTAATTATCGTACATTTCCACATAGTAAACGATACAGTTTCTCAATCAAACTACATATTCCATCGCGATATCAACATATTGGCTAGCGCTACAGACTAGGTAAAAGATGGTATATTATGAAGAGAGACTGTCAGAGATATTGTAAAGATGGTTTTTATTGTGGGCAATCCGTTGTTCCCAAACAAACATAAAACAGTCGTTCATAGGAGCGAGCATGACCCTCAAAGATGCCTGGGGCAACGAAGTGTTCAAGGCTGTGTATGAGCTGGCATGAAACTTAACTTTGTGGATCTGCGTACCGGACAGATGATTGGCCATATAAAGCATCAAATCCGTTTGACAAATTTCAACATCTAGTCAAAAACGTACAAAACGAAGAAACTAAAGTACTCTTCGATTTTAGAACGATATTGTCGAAATTTCTCAAGTGTTCGTTCTATTCATAATCATTTCATCACTTCACTTGTGTGTCTGATTTCGCAAATTCGTCTTATCAAAACTTGCTGCGAATTGTTGCAAAACATCGCACATCAAACCAAATTATAAATTTAAACTCAATTACAATCCATAAAAATGCAATTTCACAGAAAATAACGCAACATTTTATTCAAACACAAATAAACAACAAATAATATACCTGCAAAATATCATCAGAACGAAAAAGTCCAGGTGCGACATTTTTACCTGCAAAAAGATCCAAAGCTCAAATCCATTCAAAAATGGAAACAATTCGTTTATTAGAAACAATAACGGTAAAAAAGTCAAACTACAATAAATAACGGTCGATGATTCACAACTGACGTTTCACTTCCTCGCCTTCGGCTTTAGCATGTCATCGATCTGACTCTCGATCGACGACCAATCGTCGCCTACCTGTTGCGCCATGTGGTAGTAGTCGTGCGGCGTCGGAGGCTCAGTCGGCGGTGGAGGCGGCGCGGAGTTCAGACCGGAAGCGGAGCGCGGAAGGCTTCCGGTCAAGCGCGCGTCGTCCCAATCGTCGGACGTGAAGTCGATGGCAGGTCTCGGAGGTGGCGGCGGCGGAGGAGGCATTTGGTCCAGGATTTTTGGTCTGAAAATGAAAGTTTGGGATTAGATTACAGAAAGTTTGGGATTAGCGAAGAATTGGCGCCAATTTGAAATTTGAATGCGCGGAATACAATTTTCAAAAAGTTTCGAACGTTAAAAATTTGAATGGCAACACTAGAATTTTATTATTGATCTCTTATTCCAGGGAAAGGTAAAGAAGCCCAGGAATGGTAAAAAATATGCGAAAAATCTGGTAGGCTTCAAGAAGCAAAATTTTTGAAGAATCGAAGAATAATAGTATTTCTAAAGGTAAAAAATTTGAATGGCAACTTAAATCGCAACAATGATATTATGATCATTGATCTCTTAATCCAGGGAAGGAATAAAGGTCAAAATGCAAAATGTGGTAAAGGCTTTTTTTGAAGAATGGAAGAAATGGTAAAAAAGTCTAAAGTAAAGCAATAAATTACTTGGGCGCATTCTTTGCACTCAATCCCATCGGATAGCCTTTTTTCTTCGGCGGCGGTTGATTTTCCGGTTTTTCGGGTCTAAAATTTTTCAAATTATAAACTTGCCGCCAAATTAAATAAAGAATAAAAAGTGTCGTAACGACAAAAAATTTTCGCAATTTTAAAGTGCTACAAGAAAAATCTGATCTTTGATCTCCAGTCTGTCCAGACCCCTATACAGGCCCGTACCCAGAAAAAAATTTCGGGGGGGGGGTTGAGATTTCAGGGGGGTTGAGAAGTGAAAAAAACGCATTCTTAGGGGTGCATTTTTCAAAATTTTCTCGAAAATTTTTAAAACCATAGGGGGGACCCTATTGATTTTTTTTAGCTTCCGAATTTCGGGGGGGGGGGTTACAACCCCCTAACCCCCCTAGTTACGGGCCTGCCCCTATATGGGCAGGTAAGACAAAAATACGGTACAAACCTGATAAAAATTTTTAAAGTGCAAAACCGCTTAAAGGATCATCGAACAAAAGTGCCCAGCAAGTTGAAGAAAAATGTGAAAAATTCGAGGAATATGGTAAAAAACTTACATAAAATTTAAAAACTGCCTAAAAATTTTCAAGAATGCACACAGCTTTCAATAAAAATTACAGGTGCGCAAGGTTGACGAAATACCTGCCACAAACAAAAACTAGGCTTACCTTTTGGGCTGCGCCGACGCGCTGGGTGGTCCCAATCCCATTGGATATCCTTTCTGGGCCGCCTTTTTGATCATCTCCTCGCAGAGCCTCTTCGGATATGGCCTGTTATCCGCTTCCGGATAAGACATTCCACCATGTCGCGATGACGGACCAGCTTCCAAACGACCTGAACAAAAAAATTTGATAGGTTAAAAAGTGAAAAAAATGTAAAAATTATCAAAAAAGTTAAAAACTGATTTTTAAAACCGAGAATCTAAATAATTCCAGAGAACAAAAGATTCGAAAGTTATGGCATCCTAAATATAAGATATCAATGATCACATGTCTAAAAGTAGACTTTAAACAGTCTTCTTCTTAAAAGGTCAATGATCATTGATCACTTAACTTTGACAGGCCACAACTATCGAATGTTCTGGACTCTTTCTATATGGAAAAAATGTTCATTTTGGTCAAAAAAATCGATTTTTTCACCAAAAGGACCGTTTTTGGACACGAAATTGTTAATAAAGAGCAGAAATAAATTGCAGATTCGGAATCCTCGGAAAAAATTGATATTATCTCGTCTACATCAGATTTGAGCTTTTGGCCAAAAAAGTGGGTAAAAAATAGATTTCGCTGAACGGAACCTCTCCGGCTAATTACAGACAATACGGTATTCTTAAGATCAAACTTCGACTTTCACTCACCTTCACTTCCAGGTCCAATCGGAGATTTCCCAAAGACTAAAGCAAAAACCGTTAGAGCTCTGTTCCACATAAACCCAAAAAACATGGCACTTCCTGGTTTTCCACCCACCAAAATATCAATAGGGTCCCCCTTATTGATTTTTTTGTACAAATTTTATTTTTTGTAAACATTCACATAAAAAACCATAGGGGGACCCTATTGATTTTTTTGAGATTTTTCAAAAAAATTATTTTTCATACCATAGGGTTCCCCCTATGGTTTTTTATGTGAATGTTTACAAAAACAAAATTTGTACAAAAAAATCAATAGGGGGCCCTATTGATATTTTGGGGGTGGAAAACCATAAAGCGCCAAAAAAAACCTCTCGGACTTCCCAGCGGTTCGAGATTTGCATTTGGCTTTTTCGGTTTCGGCTTTGGAGGCTGCGGCGGGGGTGGAGGAGGCATCCGGGATGGCCCGGAAGGCAGCGGCACCGGACCTCTGTGGTTTCTCGGCCATCCAGGAGGATGCGCGACCGGCGAGTCGTACATCGAGCTCATTGGTGGCATCGGCGGTGGAAGGCCTTGGTACCCTCTCTCATAGCCGTAGGCGTCCATTCCATGTTCGGGATCAATCTAAAAGGGCAAAGTAAAGAAAAAGTTCAGCTGAGTCAGAATTCTAAGCAGTCAGAAAATTCCAATCCCTCAAAAAAGCCCACCTCATAATGGTCATCCTCTTCATAATAGTCGAGATCTTGTTCCATGGACATGCTTCTCGAATGCCCCGCTTGCATAGGATTTTGAGGTCTTATGCCCCCAGGCATTTCTTGAGGGACAGGTGGACGGGCTGCGGCAGCGGCCAGGTGTCTTTCCGCTGCCAGGTGTCTTTTCATGGCTTTCTTGCTTCCAAAGGCGAAGGTCAGACGGTTGACTTGCGCTTCGATCTCGGATGGGTCTCGCTCGGTGCTTTTACCGCTATCTTCTTCGTCGTAGCCCGGATATACGTAACTCACCTGAAACGGGGAAGTTTATTTTGAGTAATATTTTTGCAAAAAAAATCTTATATTGGCCAAAGTCATAAATTCTGAGCAAACAGCTCTGATACAATCGCTGTGGGACCAATCTTCTCTTAACAAAAAATTTGTGTTTCGATACTTTCTAAAGGTATCTCCAGTCAATATGATCGTACCTCTCCATAGTAAATAGACCCCGCTGAATCCAAACCCGGGATCAGATATGAACTTTCATCTTTGATTTTTGAACTTTTCAAAGAAGATCAAAGTTCAAATCTGAACCCGGATTCAGCGGGGTCGATTTACTTTGGAGCGGTTCCATCATATTGACCCAAACCCCCTTGGAACCCCCCGAAACAAAAAATAATTATTCAAACGCTCATTTTGGCGCCCGTTGGCGTTCTGAGTTGTTAACCTGAAATTTATGACTTTGGCCAATATTTTTGCGACAAATGGACAGATTTCAAAAACTTTTCAGAAATTTTTCCATTTTTCTGGAAATTCCTATATTTTCTCCAATTTTTTCTCAATTTTCGAGCATTTTCAAATTTTTAAGGAATTTTTGGAATGCTCTATGGAATTCTTCCCCACTCTCGACCAATCCTCACCTCTTCGCTGAGCTCCGGCTCGGCATACTCGCCGGTCGGTCTGAACTCTGGCTTCTCCGGAATCACCGGAGCCGGCTGACTTTGCGCGCCGGTGTTGATCTTGCTCAAGATGTCCATCATCTCCTGCGCGGTCAAGCCAATGTTCCTGAAATTTGACGCAATGCCCGCAGGCGCTTCCTCGGATTGTTGAGGTTGAGGTGCCGGCATTGGGACCGGCGGATGAGCATTTTGGGCTTCTTTCGAGGCGATGTACTCTTGGTATGCGCCGCGGACGTCGGTGATGGTCGTGAAGTAGGAGATGGATTGTTGCAAGAGCTGATTTGTGAACACTTCTTCCGGAGGCAGTCCAACTTCTTCGCATACCTGAAGCAAGAATTTTGCTCTTTTTTTATTGATTTGGTCTAGATTTTGAAGGACCTATACCTATACCCAGAAAAAAATTGGGGGTAGAGAAGTAAAAAAAACGCATTCTTAGGGGTCCATTTTTCAAAATTTTGAAAACCATAGGGGGGACCCTATGGTTTTTAAGCTTCCAAATTGGGGGGGGGGGTTACAACCCCCTAACCCCCCCCTAGTTACGGGCCTGAGCTCAGGCATGAGCTTAAGCTCTGAGTAATAGCTTAAGATGATGATATGATCATTAGGCTTAGCCAAACAACTCGAGCTAGTGATTGCACAAGGTTTAGGCTTAAGCTTGAACTTAAGCTTAGTTTTTCAGAATTTCGAACTTACTCTTAAGCTAAGGCCAATCTTGCGTAAGCCTAAGCTAGCTTAGCCCTAAACCTAAGTTGTTCGTCCTAGGAACATTTTGAGCAATCACTCAAATCTTGACCTTAAGTCTAAGCTAAGTTATGGCCATTTTAAGTCAAAAACCTAATTTTTTCCCCCGCAAATTTTCTTTTTACATAGATTTTTGAGTGTAATTTTGAACTATAATAATTATTTAATAGACTTATACCGTAAACTCTCTAATTTAACCCCCTTCTTGTTTTACCCCCTCTAATTTCCCCCTGGAGGTCGATCGTGTAATTATACCCGCTCTAATTTCCCCCCCCAAATGCAAATTTTTCTAAAAATGCCAAAAATTCAAATTTTTGGCGCAAATTTAAATTTTTTGCCAAAAATTTGAATTTTTTACCTATTTTTTCCATTTTTTGCAAAATTTTCGTTTTTGTTTAAATTTTTTTGCCTTTTTTAGTATAAATAGTCACAAATTGGCTCAAATTTTGAATATGAAAATGTTTTTTTTTTCAAAATTAGGCCAGCGCTGAGAGGACCACACCTGGGCATTGATCACTCCGATGTGAACCGGTCATAACTTCTTATCTAAAAGGGAAGAACCATGCTCCGGAAATGGTCTCAAATTGAACTAAAGGCCCTAGGCTACACCCTGAGAACATTTGTATACGTACGGTAGATAGGGGAGTTCGGCTATTTATCTGAAAGTGCCTATGCCTTAGGCGAACACCCTTAAGCTGATTAGGTTTAGGCCTTAAGTTTTAAACCTCGGTTTAACAAAGTTTAAAGCATCAAATCTAAGCCTAAAGTTGTACGCTTAAGGCATAATCACTTACAGGCAGGTAGCCGAAATCCAATATCTACCTATTCAAATGAGCTCAGGCTTTAGCCTAAGGCCTAAACTTCAATCTGACACCATTCTAGGAGTATACGCACTCTTGGACAAGAAGATATGACCGGTCCGACCACATCAAAGAAATCTCAAAACTTTCCAAAAAAAACAGTGCTCAGTTTCGCAAAAAGTCCAAAACCCTTACCTTGAAAAAAGTTTCATTCGAGACCGTTCCGCCCTCGGCATCCGCCATAGACTGCAGCTGAACCATAGCGCCAACGGCTTTGCGGCGAATCGTCGCGTCATCCATCGCCTGCGCTTGCGCGGCATTCCTCGCGGCCGAACGCGACACAGTTTTTTGAGGCGATGCGGTCCGGGCCATGTCTTCGGGCCTGGCGGCCGGAGGCTGTTTCGGCTTGTCGAGCTCTGACAAAAGCCGAGCCTTCTCGCGCGCTCCGAGCGAATCCCGAGGTGCCATACCTGTAAAGGTAAAGAAAATTAGTATCAAACCCAAAGATTCAGAAGTGAATTTTTCTTTAAAAAATGTACTATAATTCCAATAGAATGAGAATACCCGTTTGAATTGACGGGTTCCGCGCAAATGCTCCAAAAATATTCTAGAAGGGTATGTAATGTCTCAAATTAAAGCTGAGACTCTGGGCTTTCGATAGAGCCATTACACGCTTTTCTAGAATGCTCCAGAACAAATTTGGCGCATAGGTGCCAAAGCCGCCAATTCAAACCGGTATTCCCATTCTATTTTGGACAATAGTAATCTGTGACCAAAATTTGTCATAAAAATGGGAAAAAATGTCCGGAACTCAATTTCGGACAAAAATTTCCAGCATTTTAAGTCAAGGATAAACTTTTTCTCACTTCGCAATCGATCCTCAAAGGAAGTGGAAGGTGCCGCTTTGGACTGAGTGGGCGTTTTCTTTGCAGGTGAGTCACTTTCTGACGTTCCAAATGACTCATAGGCCGGCGAAGGCGGCTCGTTGTCCTGATCGTGCGTCTTGGATTCTTTATCCTGAATCTGAGATTCTTGGTGCTGAATCCGGGATTCTTGCTCCCGCATTCGGGATCCTTGGTCCTGGATTCTGGTTTCTTGTTCCTGGATTGAGGAGACGTATAACTGAAAAGGCAAATAGTTGTTACTTTGATCAAATATCAGATTATTTTTCATGAGTGTCGCTAGCAGACCATTTGAACTATTCCGGATTTGAACTATTCCAGACCAATCCTAGATGGTTCTAGAAGCTATGTGGGAGGATCGATGATATTTTCACACCCGGGGGTTTTAGATCAGCTGAATCCAAATCTGACGTCATATTCAGGATCATATGTCAAGGTTGTGATATTCTCACGAGTCCAAATAACCCTTATAAGGGCATAACGAAGTACCTTAAGCTTGCGGCTTGCTTTTAGGCTTAACAAGGGCTTAGCCTTAGGCTTGCAGCTGGCGCCGAACAGCCCTTACATTAGGCTACGCTCTAGCTTGATCTTAAGTTTAAGCTTAAACTTCCTTATTTGGGCATCTCGCGCAGGGCTCCCAAAGGCAAAGTTGCTTAAAAGGGCATGCCAAGCAAGTTAGCTCTTGGTTCCCCTGCGCGAGATGCCCAAATAGGGAAAATCTCACAAAATCCCGAAAAACGACGATTCCACCACTGGTGGAATCGGGGGCTACCCCGCAGCGAGCCGCGGTCCGTTACTCGTAATCCGCTATGGGGTCCCAGAGGGGAACCAATTTAACCAGTCCAAATAACTCACCTTCATAGCTCCTTCCCGGTCGCCATTTTTGTAGAGAAAAGCTGCCACTTTCGCATCCCAGCTGTCCAACTTGCTCACATCCTTCGACCCACTTTTGCCCCCAGGCGATTTGGCTCTGAAGCACAAAATTACCATCCTAAGAAAAAAAGGCTGACTGCCAAAGAAATCCTACCTTGACGGCTCCTTCCGGCGCTCTTCGTCTCTGGATCGTCTTTTGTGGTCGCGATCGTGAGAAGGCGACCGAGAGCGAGTGCGCGAGCGAGAATATCGAGATCTGGATCGGCTCCTCTCTGCAAAAAAAGTAAATCGATGAACTTTTTTGGAGGAAAAATGAAATTTCTGACACAATTGAAAGTAATAGAAAATTTAGTTCCGAAATATTTTACCTATCTGTTTTTAGTGTAAATTCATATAGTAAGACAAAGAAAATGAAAGGAGGTGATTTTTCATAAATGAAGTTTATCTAGCCGTTTCGACCCTGATCCTAGACGACTAGACCAAGTATCTGTTATGAGGTTGGGTCATCCTCAGTAGGACCCTCACAACTTAACGATTAAAGTAAATCACTATGGGGTTGATGGGAAAGAGAAGATAATTTTCAAAATTAAAAAACTAGAGTGAGAAGTTTGTATCAGTTTTGCTAAACAGTTTTGAAATCTAATTTCGTCTCAGGACAAATCATTTTGTTTGAAAAGTAATCCAAAAGTATGTTTATAGGAGGCGAATGACTATAATTTTGGTACTACGAATGAAATATAGGAATAGAGAGGGCGAGGCCCTATCCCTTACCAAAAAGCTATTACAAATTGATTTTGCAAGGTTGAGTTTGGAGCCCTACCTCACGGCTCAACCTTGGTACCTTAACAAAAACTTTAACAACTTTAATATTCCTGTAAGCATAATTAAAAATAATTTGGATATTAAACTCTTTTGGAGTTTTCTTTGACTGTAATTTAGGGATAAGTTTTAAAAAATTATTTTAGTTAATTATTTAATTTTAGCATTACTAAAAATTCTTGCCTGACTAAAAATTCTTGCATGACTAAAATTACTAAAATATATTTAGCATGACTAAAATTATTTATGACTAAAAAGTTTTTGCATAACTAAAAATAATCATAAACTCTGTTATCTTGAACTTTTCCATGAACAAAAATGAGTAAATTTTGTAACTATAAAAAAGTTTAAAACATAACTTAAAGTCATTAGGATTTTTGCTAAACAAAATTAATTACTTAAGTAGCTAGCTAGATGGCACAAAGGCCTTTGGATGGCACATAGGCCTTGAGATGGCAAACGCCTTTGGATGGCACATAGGCCTTGTATACTCATAAGAGTATTTTAAGATACACAATAAATGATTTAACAGTTAAAAGTGATGGCACATAGGCTTTGGATTTAAAAAGATAGGGAAAATTAGTATATTTTTGACAAAAATTGACAAAAATATGAAAAAAATTGAAAATTCAGTTTGAATTTCAAAGTTTGGCGCCAAAACACCAATCCTGTTCTAGGACATTCTAGTTGGGCGACTAACATCTTGATCGACAACCCAGAGCATTAATTTTAGCCACTATTCCTTCTTCTAGAATGTTCCAGAACAAATTTGGTGTTTTGGCGCCAAATTTTGAAATTCAAACTGAATTTTGAATCTGTTTCCTTTTGTCTGTAACATGCTTCAAACTTTCCCCTCCACGAATAAAAACTGACCTCTCCTCTGCGATGTCGACTCCCTTTCCGGACTTCGGCTCGGTGATCTCGCCTGAGGAAAACTCATCAGGTCTTCAACGCCGGAAGTCGTGCTGGGACCTTTTGGTTGGCCATAGAGGCCTGGAGTGGATCGCTGGCGAGTTCTAGAATGACTGCTGTTTGTGGATGTTCGAGATAACGGACGAGTGTCGTAGCGCGGCGGCTCGTCGTCGTCTGAAAAGTACAAAATTTGAAAAAGAAATTTCGATGCGAACCTAATGTCGTGTGTGGTATGACATTCTAGAAGCTTCTAGAACATTGAACTTTACTATAGGAACTTTGCCACTTCTGCACTTTTTATGCGTCGCCAAATTTGGGCGGCAATTTGAAAATTATTTTTGAAAAATGAGGGGTCACCAAAATTTTATTTTTCCCAATCGATCCACAATTCCGGGTTCCATACAAAAAATTTTTTCTTCGGGGATTCCAAGCAAGATCCAGGGGCTCCTTTTTTCAATGATTCTCAAAGATCAATGACCAATTTTTAGAGCCATGGATTCCTGGAGCTCAGCATCTAGCTTGGGAAATGAGCTGGACCTTTGAGAAAAAAATTTTGTATGGGACCCGGGGGCCTGGGTCGATTGGCAAAAACAAAATTTTGTTGTCCCTGATTTTACAAAATATAATTCTCAAATTCCCGCTTCTTCCGCGACTTTTTCGACAAACGACTTGCCGCAGAAATAGCAACATTCCAAAGCTTTTGAACACAAACAAAAACTGACCAAAATCCATGATCTTCCAGGAATTGTCCATGCAGTCCTTATACTCTGGCCAAAGTCGCGCGATCGCTTCCTGGTTCAGGATGCATCGCATCCTGTGACTGCACTGCCCACTTCCTTCCAAATCCCAGATCTTGTCCGCGAATTTGTCCAACAGAACGTCGCGCACCACCTCATCCGGCTCGTTCAACGCCTTGGTGTGGTACATTTTGTAGTTGCGGAACTGAAATGAGAAAGTTTTGACATTTGAACTTTTAACTAACTAAAGGTCAAGGAATCGGAGAGTTTGGCTCAAAAATGATCAGTGATCACCATTGCAAATGGTTACAAAATAGTGATCAATGATCTTAGAGAAAATTTTATTTTGCCAATCGATCTTCGGTCCCCAGGTACCATATAAAAATTTTTTTCTCAACTGGTCTAGGGGTCCAGCCCAAGAGAGATTCTAGGGACCGACTTTTGCACCATTTGTGGTCAGTAATCTTTGAGAAAACCTTTGCCAAAGCTCCTAGGATCTCGAAAAATATCTTTGTATGGGCGAGTCTGAATTTATAGGCTTCCATTGTCATATTGTTACGCTCTAAAATTTGGCGCGAATTTGAACATTATTTTTGACTTTGGAATAAAACCAAGATTTTGTCAATTTTTAAAGCCAACATAATTTTTCTGAATTGAGAATTGAATTGAGAATAGTATGCATAGTTCATTCACTTTTAACAAAAAGCCCACTTTTTGGCCAAAAATCACAATTTTGCAACAAATTTAAAATAATGACATTTTTTGGCTATCATTATTTGAATTTTTTTGCAAAATTACCATTTTTTTGGCCAAAAAGTGGGCTTTTTGTTAAAACTAAATGTAACTCAGTAAAATTATGTAACCTTTAAAAATTGACAAAATCTTGGTTTTATTGCAAATTCAAAAATGATGTTCAAATTCGCGTCAAATTTTGGAGCGTAACGATATGACAATGGACGCCTATAAATTCAGACTCGCTCATATAGGACACTTGGGTCGTGGATCGAGTGTCAAGAAGAAGTTTTTGGTAATCCCTGAGTTTTTTAAACTGATATTCAAATTGGCATTCAAATTTGGCGATATGTCTCTTTTGCTCAAATGTCCCGGTGGGACCCTTGCTTACCATATAATTGAGTCTGTGCATTGGAGCCTTCAGGTGAAGAAACATTTCGGACACTGTCGTCCAGTGGTTACACATTCCGCAATAGTACGTCTCGAGTTCGGGATGTCCGTAGCAGATGATTTGATACAAAGTCGCAGCTCCCAACATTCCTCGGCGCTGCTTCACAACCTGGAAATTGCAACATTGGAAATGTTTCAAAAAGAAAAAAGCAAATACCAACCTCATTGAATAATAACGGTGGATCTGAAACAAAAAATGTTACATTTATTAAAACTTCTCATTCCCCATTCAGGGACCAATCCTTATCAGCTGCACAGATCTGAGCATTTTTTTTGCTCAGGAATCAAATTTTGGTTAAAAACTCATTTCTATGACGGAAAGTGAAAAATTTAATGTGACTGACTCTATGTCAAAATTTTAATGTGTTTGTAAATTTAGATTGCTTCTAGAACGCCAAAAATGGCATTTTGGGCAAAAAAGCTATTTTTCGAATTTCTACCACAAATGCCATCTTCGGCGTTGTAGAACAAATCAAACTTTACAAATATACAATCACGCTCGGTTGAAAAAAACCACGTTTGAATTGGCGGCTTTGGCGAGGTTGCGCCAAATCATTTCCGGAACATTCTAGAAGGGTGAGTAATGGCTTAATCGAAAGCCCAGAGCCTCAGCATTAATATGAGCCATTACTCACTTTCTAGAATGTTTCAGAAGTGGATTGGCGCAACCGCGTCAAAGTCATTGTATTCCTCTCATTAACATCAGATTTTTCACTTTCCGTCATAAAAATGAGTTTTTGAGCAAAAGATTTCCGAGCGCAAAAAAGCGCAGATCTGTGCACTTGATAAGGATCGCAGCCAAATATCAAATCTTACCTTCACTCGGGATTTTATCGTATCCCTGTTTCCAGAGATATTCTATCAGATCGGTGACGTTTTTGAGTCCGATCAAGTCCTTCTTGTAGAGCTCCATCTTGGCCCGCATTATGACCTCGGTCTTGTCCATGACCGGCTGCTGGATCGGAGGCGGCGCAGAGAATACCATTGACGTCGAAGGAGGCGGCACATTCGTCGGGATCCCAAATGGCATCGTGGGTGGTCCTGAAAATAAAAATGCAACAAATGCCAATGTTTCAAAGTGCAAAAAGTTGCCACTCTAAAATTTAAAGAATTCAACGTGGGTGGTCCTCAAAAATTTCCCGGATTCCAAACATTCTCAAGACATCCCAACCAACGCTTACCCCGGGAACCGGTCAAGACCCCCCGTCAAAAAACGTATACCTTGGCCCCCATATCACCTCCTAGGGGTATTTTTCGGCGGGAAGTTCAAATTTTTAGTCCGTTTAAAAAAAGTGCACTTTTTTGGTCGAAAAGGTTACTTTTTTTGTCAGAAATCACCAGTTCTCTTTTAACAAGGGTATTTTCAAGGGATAAAAATTGCGCCAAATTCAAATTTTTGGTTAATAGTTTAGGTTAAAACAACCCTTAAAAGGGCATACTGAAGGATTTAGACTTAGGATATGGGCCCAAAGTATACGTATTTGATCGAGCGGTTTGACCTGGACTTCAAAGTGCAAAAAGTTGCGATGCAAAAATTTAAAGAATTCAACGTGGGTGGCCCTCAGAAATTTCCAGGATTCCAAACCTCCAAACGCCTGCTGTTGTTGCATGTTTCCAAATGGCATCAGAGCCGGGTTCAATGGCAGAGGCGGGAGTCCCGAAACTTGGATGGTTGGCATCAGAGAAGCGGCCGCCGAGGCTTGTGCCTGCGGCGGCAGACCGCCGATCAAAGACTGCAGCAGGCTCGGATTCTGGGCGAGTTGCGCGGCGAGGCCCGGATTCTGGACGAGCTGGTTGATGAGGCTCTGCGAAAAGCCCATGGCCTGGTTCTGGATTGGCTGTGACATTGGCGGAGGCTGCAACATGTTCGGCAAACCCAAGCTGCCCTGAAGCGATCCCGAATAAGCCAACCCGGATTGAGAAAATCCTGGCTGAGACAGTCCCATGGCCGGGATCCGGTCCGACTGCGAGATGGGCGGAGGCTGTGACATGTTCGGCAAGACCAAATTGCCCTGAAGCAATTCCGATTTAGGCAATCCCGGATGAGCCAGAGTTGGCTGAGAGAGCCCCGCCTGGAGCAAGTTGGTCTGACCGCTAGGAGTCACTGAGGTTATGGCTTGGCCCACAGGTGTCGACGACGACGCCACAGGTTCAGAGGCTGCGGAGGCGGCTTGCGCGAGCAGGTCGGAAATGGCTTTGTTGTGGTCCTGGAGCGTCGATTCTGTCTGGAAATGAAAAATTTTTGATGTGGAAAGAAAACTGGACAAAGATTTATTACACCGAAGGATTATTTTCTTTTGAATAAGCAATAGGGGAAGGGTTCAGTTCCGCTCGGCGACATCTATTTTTTTACCCACTTTTTTGGCCACCTAGTTCAAATCTGATGTAGATGAGATACTATCAATTTTTCTTGAGGATTCAGAATATGCAATTGTTTTTGACTTTATTACAAATTTTGTCCCCAAAAACGGTAATTTTGACCAAAATGACCATTTTTGGGACGAAAATGCTAATAAAAGGAAAAATAAATTGCATATTCGGAATCCTTAGGGAAAATTGATATAACTTCGTCTACATCAGATTTGAAGGAAATGGCCAAAAAAGTGAGTAAAAAATAGAATTCACCGAGCGGAATTGAACCTCTCCGGTTTCAAACCCCCAAAAGTTTCAATCTCAAAATCCAATCCAATCAAGACTCCGACTCACCGGAGCTGTGGTTGTGACCTGTTGCGATGGCGTGTCCTCTGTGGCAGTGGTCGTAACGGGGGCCAGTGCCGCGTTGATGTCGATTCCGGTCTCTCGGAGGAATCTCTGCCGGAACTCATCCACTGAGCTCGGTTTGGAATCGGCTCCGGTCAGAACGATGCGATTCGAGGCTGGCGCGGGATTCAGGATGAGGTTTGCCGGAGGCGGCGGAATGATATTGGCCGGAGGCGGAATCTTGGTCGAGGCCATTTCTTTATCCTTGTTCCACCGAGTCGATGAGCGAGCTTCGAGAGGCGAAATCAATGGTTCGAAGTCTGAAAAATGGACCGATTAATTATTAATAATTTTTGTTGAATATTGCTGAAATTTTGATTTTTGGATAAAATTTAGCAAAAGTTTGCAGTTTTGTGTCAATTTTTAGCTAGTTTTTGCTCACTTTTCTTCACATTCTTCAAAGAAAAAATAATAATTTGACTATATTTTTGTTGGGCCTTGATAAAATTTTGATTTGTAACCAATAAAGTTGTAAAATTTTCAATTTTGGATCAATTTTGAACTAAAAAATTCAACCTTTGGCAAGTTTTCAACCAAAAATGCCATTTTTGGACGTTCTTCAAAAGTATTCATTTCTGACTACATTCTAAAAACGACAACTTTTTATCCTCCAACTACCACATAGATGGAAACAAAAAGTCATAACAGTTAAAAAAACTCAATAAATTTGCGCAAAAATTTGCAATTTTGTGTCAATTTTCAACATAAAATTCAAAATTCACAGTTTTTACTCACTTGTCTTCACATTCTCCAAAGAAAAGATGATAGTTTGTATATAGATATATAAATGTTGATTTTAACCAAAAAAGTTGTAAAATTTTCGATTTTGGGTCATTTCTGAAGTAAAAAACTCAAAATTTGTTTTCTAATCAAAAAAGCCCATTTTTGCAAGTTTTTCAACAAATATATATTTCTGACTATATTTTAAAAACGACTTTTTATGTGCTCCAAATGCCATATAGATAAAAGAATTATAAAATACCAAAAACGCTACAAATTTTACTCAAAAACCAATAATTTCTTTCATTTTGAAGCATAAAAACGATCGATTGCAAAAGACATTCGAAGAGAAACAATTTGAAGTTCAAAACTTTGTTTCAAATTGGCGCCAGAATTTGCATAATGATCTGCATAAAAGCGGGCTCATTAGTCATTCGGCGTCGAAACAAGTCGTTCAAAAGATTGATGTTGAGGAAAAGTTTTGTATTGGCTCCATTTTTCTTCCTTTCCCGGGCAGGAAATAAACATTGAAAAAAATTAAACTTAAGAAAAGTAATTTCCCCGACAAAATTTGTAATGCAATTGAAATTCCAAAAAAAGCAATTCGTAATGCAAAAAATTTGGTTTTATCCCAAAATTGCAAAAATCACAAATTCTGGGTCATACTTTTTGGAAAAATTGGTCAATTTTTTAAATTTGTAATCTTCGAGCAGTTAATTATGCAGTCACCTGGGGCTGAATTTTTGCGCTTCGTTGACAAAAAAAAATATTTTCACTAAAAATTTGTATGTATTAGCCATAACAAACAAACAGGCCTTTATTTACACTTTATAGAACAAATCGCTAACAGATATAATGAGCGGTAATTTGAATGCACATTCGAATGGAAAGACTCATTCGTTTAAACTCTTCAATTTTCCTTTGTGAAAATGGAGTTAACTATTCGCCTCCTTGTTTGTTATCGCTAATACTTTTACGTTTCCAGACATTTTTGAAAATTCAAACTTAAAGGTCAAAATGTCCTCAAAATTCCCAAAGCCCTTCCGACTTTCACTTTCAAAAATCTCATTTTGTGGATCAAAGATCACATCAAAATTTTGTATGTACTTTTAAGTTTCAAGACATTTTTGAAAATACAATCCCAAAGATCACTGTCCTCAAAATTGATCAAAGATCACCCAAATCCTCACCTGCTTCGCTTTCGCGCTTGACCAGTCTCGCCGGGTTCGGAGCGTTTCTGATCCTGTAGGTCTGCGGCGCGTCCTTTTCCAGCTCTTTGATGGAATTCGCCGGCAAATTGATCTGGATTTTGCTGGCCGCCGACTTTTTCAGCCGGTTCATCAAATTCTGCTCCAGGACCGGATTCGGAGCGGCGATCACTTCGTTCGAGGATCGCGAGCCGGATCGGCTTTTGTTGCGTCCGTTCTTCGTTCGGCTTCCGGAATGACTTGTGCTTCGGGATTTGCGCCGCGAGCGGTCCCGGGATCCATCGCGATGGCGGGTGGAGGATCGTTGCGATGGGCTTCGACTTCGGGATCTGAAAGTTGTTTACTTGTGCTTGTGATGTTTACAGAAGCCGAAATATTTGAAATGAGGCTTAAAGGTCATATTAATTGCAACATAAAGTCTAGAAGTCTTAATTTTGTAACATTCTCGCCATACAATCCCAGGTAATACTAGCCGAAAGTAACCAATCCCAAGCCAAATTAGGAAAAAATACTCATCGACACACACACAATGAGGCAGTATTTATTTAGTTCCCCCATCCTAAATTTTTCCCCAAAAATCCATAGGGGGGACCCTATGGATGGAAAAATCATTTTTCTGAAAAATTGTCAAAAATCAAAAGGGTCTTGGATTTTGCGAAAAATTTAGGATGAGGGGAATAAATAAGTACCCACAATATACTTTTTAAACTGAATCTGGAGCCCAGACATTATGCAAGTAATGACCTCTTAAGTTTAAGTGATCAACAATCACTGATCAATGATCACTCAAGGGAAGCATAACTTTCATAAATTCTATACTCCAGATTCAGTATAAAAAGTAGGCATCGGCGAGTCTTTCCGAGTCCGAGTCCAAAACGGACTCGGACTCGGTGTGAATGGAAATCTGACGAGTCCGAGTCCGGACTCGGCAAAAGGGGGTCCGACGGACTCGGTTATTTTCGGCCGTGCCCATTGGGCGCGGCCGAGCGAAATTTTTGAACTTTTTTGAAGAATATACAAAATTTTCAATGTCCTTTTTTTGCAGGCAGCACTATTTTTCTCAAAATTTTCGCCTGCGGCGCTATTTTTTCTTCCATTTTCCATTATAAGTCGCCATTTTTTCCAAAATTTCGGCCTACGGATTTCCATGCCTATTTATTTGCCTTCATAATTTTCTGCTCACTTTTTTAATGCGACCAAATATGTTATAGCAGAGCTACAGCAAGCATTCCGCAAACTTTATGCACCCCCTAAGAATGCCCTCGGCCGTGCCCGAGAAAAATGTGTGAGGTTAGAGAAAATTTTGAAAGAAAATTTTCTCTAACCTCACACATTTTTTCTAAATTTTCGCCTGCGGCGCGATTTTATCCCGGCGAAATTTTAGATGGCATTTTGTCCGGCAACAGTACAAAAAGTTTCGCCTATTTTTCATAGAAAATTTTGTTAGAAAAATTGCCGAAGAAATAGAAATAAGCCACCCATCTACCGGTTATATTCATACTAAAAATTTTTGGAAAAGGTAAAATTTGACTTTGCATGTAAAATTTCTTCAAAAATCTAAAAATCGCTAAAAATAGACCAAACCGTCTAAATTTTGTCTATTTATAGTAAAAATACGAAATACTAGTAAAAAACAGGAAAAACAGAAGTTTTTGACAACAAAAAAATTGGCGGGAAAAATAAAATTCAAACGGACTCGGCGAGTCCGGACTCGACTCGGACTCGGTGTCCACTACCGAGTCCGGACTCGGACTCGTCAACTGATATTGGAACCCTACCGAGTTCGAGTCCGGACTCGGAATCGCTCGGACTCGGTGTAAAATTCCGATCCCTAATAAAAAGTACATTGTGTGAGTCAGCGAGTACTTTTCCACTAATTTCACTCAAAATTGGGGTTCTAATTAGGGATTGGCCAATCCGGAATTCGAAAAAAATTCCGATTCCTGGTTCTAATATCGGTCAAGAGAACAATACCCTACCGAAACATTATCTTCCCAAAAAACGTTACCTTCTCGAACGACTTCGACTGCGCGACTTTCTCGACCTCTTCCTGTCATCGTCCCTGGATCGGCTGCTGGTCTTGTCCTTGCTCCTCGATGCGCTCCGACTTCGGGATCGCTTCCTTCCGTTCGAACTTTTCGAAGCTTTCACCAACACTCCCGACTCATACCTGACAGGTGTCGGCGTTCGAGAACGCGATCGACGCAAGCGCACATTTGGGGATTTGGAGCGTTTTCTGGACGGCGACTTGGATCTCGACTTTCTCCTCAGCGGAGTTCTTGACCTTTTCCTGACCGGCGACTTTGACCTTTTATGAGAGCGGTGCGACGGGGAACGGCCCTCGTCTTTGGCCTTTGAGTCTGTGTCTTTGAACCTGTGCGGGCTGTGCGAAAGTTCCGCTGGTCTTGGGCCCCTCTCAGGTGATATTCCTTCTCGAACGTACGCCAGCTGGAATCTCGGCTCTGCGCGACTTGTGTCGGGAACAACGGGACGGCCATGCTCGAACACAGGAGGACCGCCGAATCTGAAAATGGAAATTTTATTAGTTTTGAAACCGCTAGAATCAATGTTCCAAGGTTAGTTTTAACCGGAATTCGAAAAACCTAAAAAAATTGAGTGAGAGTCCAAAAAAGTTGCAATTTTTTCAGAAATTCCAACATCGCAACATTGTAAAAATGTTCCGAATTCTTCAAATTCCTTCGTATTTCCCGGATTTTTCCATATTTTTGGGCCGTTCCGGGACCAAAAACGAACCTGGCCACACCGATGGCCTCGCTCGGAGGAATGTTGACCTTTTGTATGAGTTCGGAGGTGCGGGCGTGAAACGAATTGAAAGCGGGTCGGGAGCTGTAGTCTAAAGTGCTCGGTTTGTCGGGCAGGCCGTGGAATTTCTTATAGGTCGGTGAGGGCGACCGTAGCCTGGAAAATGCAACAATTTTAGACAAAATGCAACATTTGATATTTTTACCCACATTCCTAACATTCCTCAATTTCCATTGCAACTTTACTTAGTTTGTGTGTTTCTCTCTAGTCCTACCTTTCACTTTCGGTTTCAATCCGAGACTTCATAACAGTTTTTGATCTTCTCGGAATTGACCTTCAATGGAATATTTTTTAGGATTTTTTCGTCCTTTATTCAAATTTGACCAAATATTCCTTTTTGTACTTTGAAATTTGGGAGACAATTGATCTTTGAACTTTAACGTTTGACCTCGTCATGAACCAAATTTTTATCACCTGTACCTCTAAGAGCGGTCCAACATACTTTAACCACTCCTATTCTATACTTTATAACAGTAAAGAACAATTTTGAAACAATGTTCCAAACAATGGCAACATAAACATTGCAACAATTCACCCGTAAAAGGTCAAAACGAAAAAAAAAACATACTTTGCCGGCGCCGGACTTCGTTCCTTGGACTTTGATCGTCTGGATCTCGACTTCGACGTGGATCTTGATTGTCTGCTTCTTGTCCTCGACCCCGATCTCGCCCTTTTCGATCTCGTTCTCGAGCTTGATCTCGACCTTCTTCTCACGATCGCCCGGGTGCGTTCGTCGACCACAAACCTCGCCGGCGACTTTGATTTCTGCTTCCGGCTTCTGGTTCTCGAATTCGACCTTGATCTCGACTTTCTGGATCTGATATCGCGACCCGGATCAGCTTGCGGCGCTCGGATTTCCGGTCTTTGACCTCCAGGCGTACTTTCTTGGACCGAGACCGTCGCGCTTGTGGCAGAGTCGTCCTTTTCCGAGTCCTTTTCGCTCACTTCGACGAATCCCGAAAAGTCGACCTCGTGCAAAAGTTTGTGCTTGGCGTCGTCCAAAGTCGCTTCTTTGCCACTGCAGAAGATGAATGATCACTTTACAGGAAAAACAAGCAAGAAATCGAGAATTAAAGCATCAAACCTGAATCCGACCGAACTTTTCTTCATGACATCCTCAACAAACTTCTGGATCTCGGTTGGATTGGCAGGCTTCAGTTTGTTCGCGTAAATCGCCATTACAGCTTGGATTTGAGGTCTAAAGTTGCAACATTTAAGATGACATATGACTTCTTGGGGCCCTCTGATAATATACGGTTCTCCCGATTTCACAGGCGAAAAAAACCATAGGGGGGACCCTATTGATTTTTTTTACAAATTTCTCAAAAAACCAATAGTGCCCCCAATGGTTTTTGGCCAAAAATTTTTCTAAAAAAACTGTTTTTTGCCAAAAAACCATAGGGACCATTGTTTGAAAAATCATTTTTCTGAGAAATTTGTCAAAAAATCTATAGGGTCCCCCTATGGGTTTTTTCGCCTGTGAAATCGGGAGAACCGTATATTATCATAGGGCCCTTCTTGGCATTATGTTCTGCATAGAAATCTTGAAAAAACTTTTCCGCAAGATGTTTTTATCCCAACTTGTGGGCCATTTTTCTTTCCGAGACCAAAACTGACAAAAATTTTCAAGCTGGTCTAAAAAGCTGACCTATTGTCAATAATCTGCATCGCCTCTGGCTCATCTTGCAGGATATTCTTGACTTCGTCCGATTCACAAAACTTAAGCGAGAAGTCGTATATGGCAACATCGCCTTTCTCCTTGTCCAATCCCTTGAGGCTGCGTTGAAACAATTTGCGAATATTTTTGTGCCTTGTAAAATTGTCGACATTTTCATCCACAAGGTACGTTTCCAAATCGGGAATGGCTTGAGGCCGGTTCTTGTGCTGAAAAAGAGAAATGTTATGTAAAAGGTCATTCAAGAATCTTAAAGGTCATTGAATATTTAACTGGAATGGCTTAAAGGTCAAAGGTGAGATTGCAAAGGTCAAGATATAAGAGTGGGCCCTATCCTATTATATGCGGCTCCCGATTTCATAGGGTAAAAAACAATAGGGGGTACCCTATTGATTTTTTTGACAAATTTTTCAGAAAATGATTTTTCAAACAATAGGGTACCCCCTATGGTTTTTTAGCCAAAATAATTTCTTTAAAAATTTTTTGGCCAAAAAACTATAGGGCTACCCTATTGATTTTTTTGACAAATTTCTCAGAAAAACGATTTTTAAATCAATAGGGTACCCCCTATTGTTTTTTACCCTATTAAATCGGGAGCCGCATATAATAGGATAGGGCCTAAGAGTGCAAGAGAATAATTATAAGGTGCAAGTTAAGGCAGGGATTCACCGTTTTCAAGAAAGGAACGAACAAGAGTCCGAGAGAAGAAAAAACAGGGAATTTTTTTCAAAAATCATTTTGTGGTCAATAATGTTTCAAAATGAGAGCAACTGAGCCAATGATAATGCCTGGAGACATGCCTGCAAACATCGCTTGGCACAATATTATATCACCGGTTAGAGAAGACGAAATAGTGTGTGTAAAGAGAGGGTCAAAGAAAAAGATTGACTGGGTGGATAGGCAGCAAAATATTTCAGAAACTGTAAAACTTGTTCATGTTACAAAGGCTAGAGAAAAGAGAGACTGAAAAGAAAGACTGAAGCGAAAGCAAGACATATTGATAAAAATCTAGAGAAAAAAACTCGGAAAATCCATTTTTTTGTCAATGAAGCCCACCACGATTATAGTTTGCAAAATCCTGAAAAAAAAGCTGGCCTCCTTAGTGGCTTCCCATCCGAAAAGCAGAAAAGACAAAATAGTACGTCAAAAGAGAGAGAAGAAAGAAGAGTTAGAGAAGAAAGACACGTGCAAGAAAATCGCTTCAAGCTCGCGCACTGTTGAAACCATTAGGCTTTTCGTTGCTTGGCATGACCTAAGGGTAAATTCTGGAGGCTCCTACACTCTTTCAAAAGGTAACTATTCATCAAACGCAACATACAACATAGTAAAAGATGTGCGTAAAAGATCTGATGTGGTGCTCCAGGTCGATTTTTTTCGCCTTGATCGATTCCGCGCACAGCTTGCAGAACATGTCGCGCTTGCTCGGGTCTTTGACAAAGTTTCTTCGCTCCACAATCTCCGAGAGGCCCAACTGAGCGTAAACGAATTCGAACACTTTTCGCACTTCGTTCCATTTCCACGTCACTTTCTGAAAAGTAAAACAAAATTAACGAGCGAGAAAAAGCTAACTTTGAAACTTTTTTAGCCATGCAGCAAAACAAGAAAAAACAGGAATATAATTACACGCTTTGAGTGAAAAATTTTGGTCTGAGCATTTACTTTCTCCTTTGTTGTTGCGAAAATTTTTGATAAAATCATTATTTTTCAAGAATTATACAACGCTAGTGATCATTTTTAAGAACAATTTTTAAAGTTTTATTAGTAATACTCTAACGAGTAACCAAATCGTTTAAATTGACGCAATTTCTATTTTAACTTTTTGAAGTTTCATTGATGATTCATATAGATATTTTATAAACAAAAATGTTCCCATTCCTTCGATGAACATTTTGGTATGTAACAATCAATGAACCACCAAAAAACTTCAAAATAGAAATTGCGCCAACTCAAACCATTTGCGATTTGATTGCTCGTTAGGGTAAACTTTCTCCTATTCAACTATAACTTGTCACTATAACTCTAACTTATAGCTATTCAACTATACCTGTTCATATTCCTATCAACTTCTATTAAAAACTATAGTTCACCTTTTTATCGCTCGTCTGTTGAAAAGGGCTGACTTCGAATGACGACGAAATATGGGCGGCTCTCTTGTTTTCGTCTAAATTTTTTATCATAACATTCTTTTTATCTCTAATCGTATAAAAAAGCAATACCACACGCATTTTCCGTCAAAATTGTTTTCCGTTTGAAGTGGCTCTGGCTCAAAATGTGCTCAGCAAACTTTTCGTTGACTTTGCCGAAGGATGACGCAAAGCTTTGATGGCATTCCTGAAATTGAAAAATAATTCTCCTTGGATATATGGCCATATGCACTGTTGAATCGGCTTGGCCGAAAAAGCCAGAAGCGACTATAGAGATTGCAGCAGTGTAGTACAGAAATTGCAACATTGGGTCCCTAGTAGGTACTTTAAGACTATGTCACTAGCATGTCAAGTATAAAACGAAAAATGTTTCGTACTCAACTTACGCAATGTCTCCAATTAGACAGAAAATAATAAAAACAAAATAATTGAGAATGTGGCATATTTTTGTGGCACAATTCTGGAAAAATATGGCACAATTTTCCTATTTTTTACCAAATTCTTGGATATTTCTTACTTCGCATTAAAGGACAGAGAATACCAGGTACCGTCTAAATATAAAAGAAAATACCTGACAATAAAAGACGACGTATTCATTTTCGACAGCTTTCACCTCCACGTTGCAGATTCGGAATGCAATGTTCAGAGGCACTGAAAACTTTCAAAGTAATAGAAATCTATCTCGAGTCCAAAAAGCCTACTGCAAGTATTGTCGGAGTGCCTGGATTCAGCGACCGATTCCCTGAATTCGGGAGCCGCATTCGCGATGTCGATCAGCTTCGCTGGCACGAGCCCAAAGCAGTTGGCCGTACAGGCCATGACCGGATCAAAGACCATGACGGCGTCGTTGCGAGGGTCCAGGTTGCAGTGCGTCAAATAGTCCCAGATGAAGGTCTTCTCCATGTTCAGGTGTCGATACTTCCAGAGGATTCCGACCAGTTTTTTGTTGATCAGGTGCTGAAAATGAGCTTATTTGTGTGAAAACATTTTTCTGCCTGAATAATTTTTTTCACTATAAATATATATGGAAATTAATTGAAACAGTTTTTTGCACTATAAATATTTAACAGTTATGAAAAACTACTGTTTGAATTCAGATTTGGTGGGAAACGCTAAAACTGTTCTGGAACATTCTAGAAGGGCGAGTAATGGCTCAAATTAATCCCGAGCTTCTTGGATTTCGATTGAGCCATTACTCACCCATCTATAATGTTCCAGAACAATTGTAGCGTTTCCCGCCAAATCGAAGTTCAAACAGTAATTTCTCACAATTTTCAGCAAAAACTCAAATTCCATCCAAAAAACTCAAAATACTCCAAAAAAAACTCACCAAAGCCTTGTTGATATGATTCATGGATCTAACGTGAAGGCACATCGCGTCGTCTTCCTCATAAGAGCAGACAAAGTAGCAACAAAGACAAGTTGTCTGCCGATTCAGTTCATCTCTGACGACGTATTGCGATCCAAAGTAGCAGTTGTCCTGCGCGAGAGTCAGACCGAGAGAAGGCGAATATTTTTCGTACCATCCTTGACTTGCACCGTCTCTGTACCGTATCATGATTGTACTCTTTTTGAAAGGCGGCAAGGCCTTGGCCGCGGATCGGCTCACCAGGTGATTGTTGTCTGAAAACGGAAAAAGTTTAAATTGGTTTGGGAAAATTTTAATGTAAAGGAAAATTGAGGACATTTAGATCATTTTAGCTTTAAAGTGAAAAAATTTCCAGGATCAGATTCAAATTTAACGAACACAAATTTGTGATATCATAGGTCTGATAAGAAATCAGACTGACGCAGATGTGATTTTGAGTCAGACATAAGTGTATGGCCTTAATATAATGAATCCTAGGAATACCAAATTCAAGATTCAAAAAAAATTTTGTCATAGCTTAAACAGCTAACAATCCTAATACGTGATTTCAAGGATGGTTAAAAATCGATATTATAAATATATCACTCCATGAAATTTTATTCTACTCAATTAAAAATTTGAAAACTAACTAAAATAATCTTTCGAACTCTCATCAAACAATTTCTATACTGGCTTGGATATATTTAGTTTCAATCTGAATAATTGTTGATCGATACGTATTTCTGCTCATAGTTATGAATCACACTATTTGTTAATTAAATTGATTTAGTCTCTAGCGCTTGCTGAAGAATACACCGTTGGTTTTCCGATCACTCTAGTGCCAATCAGCTTCACGATGAATCAGAACGCTTCCGATAAGTTGCTACACGAGCGAAACAATCTCAGCGAAAAGCAAGCTAAGAACAACTTTGGACAGAACATGGAAATCTCGGATATCAACTCGAAGGTAATTTTAAGAAAAAGTCTTCTGAGTCTCCTTTTTGAAAGAAAAATCGTTTCTCAATTTCTAGTCATGCCTTAAGACCTAGTTAAGTGTATAAATAAATAGTTCCCTAAAAATTTTTTAACAATCTTGTCATTAGATATATAGAACGGATACAAATGTATTTTAAATGAGCTATACACATATAAAAATCTTTTACTCCTAATTTTTTCTCTAACCCCTCTTCCTACAATTAGACCGTAATAATCTATGGGCGCTTCACTGAAGAGCCCAGCTCATAGATAAAAATTTGGGCTCACTGTCTGGAGTTTAGGGCGAAACAGTGAGCCAATTTTAAAACGTTAATCCTTTTTCCTTGTTTTTCATGTCTTTTCTGTCATAATATAGGATCGTAAACCCGGAAAAATTCTTTCTTATCAATAATTTACCACTCAAACTCCGCTGACCTAAGGTGGCTTTCAAATTTTTCGACAAAGAGAAACATTCTTCTTCGATATTTAAGGATCTAATGAATACACTATAGACACCTTAATGAATCTTTAGGTGCAGGTTGCACTTTAAGAACTCGAAATAGGTAGGTCACGATTATTGGATGAGTTTGAACCCTAGGGTCAGGGCTAGGATTCAAGCTCTTAGGATGTAAAAATGCTTACGGCCTTTCCAAAATCAGTTCGCAACATTTCAATAGTCACAAGATCGATCATATAAACATCGCGAAGCTTCATCCATAATAAAAAAGCACTGACCTATATAGCATAAAACCCGTTTCGTAGCGTTCTCGAAGTGTTCGTCGTCAAAAATGTGCTCATGCCACTCTTGAACTGCCAGATTGATGTATTGCTTACAATCCTAAAGGTCAAATCCTATATAGTATTGTTATAACAATATTGGAAAAGGTCAAGATTCAAAATTTCAATCACAAGCCAAATACGAATCCTGAAAACCGTAAAGACCACACACATTGGTCTTACTTCAAAATATTTCAGTAAAAATGAATAGCAATAATATAAAGTAAACTAGTAAAGTACAAATCTGCGAAATTCTAAACCGCCCACAGCAAAATCCGCTAACCTCGCACCAGACCGCTCTGAACGTTCCGATGGTCGTCTCTTCCACTTTATTCGATTCAAATGCTCTTTTATCCGGGAAAGAAAATCTCTTCAAAAGCAAAGGTAACGGCACGTCGCATGCCTTGTGGCGTATTTCTTGACCGTTAGCACTTTTTGCATCTTGAAGGTATTCCAGTAATATTTGTTGCCGCTCATCGATGCTCATATATTCCGAGTTCAGGAGTTTGCTGGGACTGCTTCTTTTCTGGAAAAATGGAAACTTTATACAGGATATGGAATGGCTTTGAATTCAGAGAAAGCCAACGTACCTGGGTTAAATGGCAACATTGAAAGTGTAAATGCAACATTAAAAGGGCACATAAGGCAACTTTTTCCTCATAAAAACGATATTAACAAATTTTTACAAATCCATGATCAAAAACGTGTCTGAGCTTTAAAATAAAATCTGAATAAAAAATCCTACCACACATCTCGCGATATGGTACTCGCTGGCAAGATGGTCCGTTATGTCGTTGTTTGAAAGTACACAGAAGCAAACAGAGCAAAATGACTGATTACTTCCTGGAAAATAAAGCGTAAAGAAAATAAATGTCAAGAGAAATATAAACATTAGTGATAGTACATCAATGAGCAAATTTGCTTTTTATTCAGCAAAATACATTAAAGTGCATATGAAAAACGGCGTCATAAAAACGCAAAAAGTATGCGACCCAGTATAATCCTCGGAGCAGGAGACCGAGATCCTTAAAAAAACTAGGAAAAACGATGTGTCGAAAATTGATTCCATCGTTAGTTATCCCATCAATACTTCAAAACTGTCGCAGGTTTAAACTGCCACAGTGCATTTCACTTCTAGAATGTTCCTGAACAGAATGGCAATTCAAACTCGGCAACACTTTTAAGCATCGAAGGGAAAGAATTAGTTTTTTCACCCAAAATCATCATCATTTTGACCAAGTACAATCCAATCTTGGGTGGAATCGGAGCGAAGTGATCATTGATCACATAACATCAATACAATGATCATTGATCACTCAACGTCGAAGATATCGTATTTATGACATAACCTTAGCTTGGACTCGAATATCAGTCATCAAAATGTAGGATTAGTCCCACAAAGAAAATTTTGAATAAAGAAAAATTACAAAAAATACTTTTTATACAATAATGACAGCACTTTTAGGAAACAAGATCAGACATCGCTTCACTAACCTTTGAAAGTCACCAAAAATTCAAATCCACACGACTTTCCATAGAAGGCGGCAATGACCTTTGTAAATCCAGACAGATCAGTGACCAGCGGCGAAACAATGTTGCAATATGACGGAAGGCCTTCGGCATTTCGAAGTTTTGCTAGAAAGAATTCACAAATTAGACAAAAAATTATGATTGAAAAGATCAAAGATCATCCCCAAAGTTACCTTCCTGGAGCAGAGATTGCATAAACGAGCACCTCTGATGGACATTGGTGCTCAGGTGCACGTTCCAAGCCTTTTGCATCATTTCTTCTTTTTCGTATGCGAGGAAACTTTCACCGCAAACCTAAAGAGACTTTTTAGAAGAACAGAATTTGGACACAGCATAGAAAATAGACAAACAAAGAATATAAAAATACAAAATAGTGACAGACATGTTAAAAATTCGTTTTCAATTGTTTAAAGCAACTTTACAGTTGCAATCCAAAGTACAGCTGTACTTTAAACTTACTGCCGCAAACTTTCCCTTAGCCATCCACGTCAGAAGTCAGCTTATTTCCTATAGATGGAGGAGCACAACTTCTGATTGCAGTAGTTGGCTCTCGAGCTTAATCTCCGCTCCTGCCATGTTTCTTCTTATGGCCACCAAAACCCTCCGGGTTCTTTCTCCTGTTCCAATCAGCGGACATTGCATCTCTTGCAAGCTTCCTCCTTCTAACGGTCCATATCCACATCCTCTTTAGCTTTCTTGTCCTTGTACTGCTTTTTTGTGCCAGGGAATTTCTCACCTTTACCTGCGGCTGATACCACCAATCCAAGCGCAAAACTACGCTCATTGGCCCACATACATAATTTTATATTACAGGAAGTTTTCATTTCAAAATATACGGAGCGCGCCCGTGTGGGAGTGATCATGAAAAAATGACCTTTAAGAGTGCAAATTTACTGTTGCCAAGTGTCTTGGAGTTCATTGGCAACATGTGGAGCCAAACCGAAGGAAAAAAGTTTACCTGTTTTGGCATTTTATGGTTTGAATGCAATTTTATCCTTTGTATTATATTTCAAATTAGAATTGACAATTTTTGTTAAAGTATGAAGAGTCCAAAAATTTAAGCCCTTACATAGCATTCAACAATTTGATGACTATCCGAGATCGGCTCCACGATATAGTCCAGCTTTGTTTCTTCATACGAGAGACCCAATTTTTGGAATGCCCAGCTTCTCGATCGATCCGATAATATGTAGACGTCGGGTGGCGACAGGCCCTTGGCTTCATACAAAATGTCCAGTATTGCGTCGTGCTCGATCATTGACAGCTTGTCTTGAGCGCTCTAGAAGAAAAAAATTAGAGATGAAATGTTTTGAGAATTTACTAGTAAGTTTTTTACAATTTTCTAAACTTTGTCACGTTATACAAAACTAGTGATTTCTCTATCAGTCTCGTATAACTCTAATCCTATCAATCTCCATTTAAAAACTATACCATAGTTTACAACAGTTAGTTTTTTCAAAGAAATTGACATCACTGATTTATCTTTGGGGCAAAAACATTTTGGTTGAGCTACTAGGTAGGCGTTACTAGACATACACAACTACTTATAAGGACATTACTAAAACTACATAAGAGCATACAAATCATATTATTTCAGACTGAGAGTTAAATAATTCTCTGACATAACAGTTACCTTCTCCTGCGCTCTGACCAACTCGCTGAATCGTTCCGGATGGTATTCGCTCTAAATTTATCGCCAAAATTAATATAGAAATGAAATTCAGAAATCCAAAAATTCATACGATATAATTTCTTTTGTGATACGAACTGTAGAGATGAGCGTCGGCAGACTCCAGCGTTTTACCCGCAGTGTAACAGATCGTGCATGCCCAAAATGGCGATTTTGTCCAAGAGAAATTCAGCTCGCATATGCAATCGAGGCCTGAAAATTAGGGAATATTAATGAGCAGATGATAGCTTAGATAAAACGGAGCACAAGTACAACTTTTGCTGAAGTTAAATCTTAAGTGCAATCACCTAAACCTAATCTTAATTCAAGTTCATCTAGTCATAAAGAGGCCCGTACCCAGAAAAAAATTTCGGGAGGAGTTGAGATTTCAGGGGGTTGAGATGTGAAAAAACTCATTTTTAGGGGTGCATTTTTCAAAATTTCTTGAAAATTTTTTAAACCATAGAGGGGGACCCTATGGATATTTTTTAGGTTCCGAATTTCAGGGGGTTACAACCCCCCTAGTTACGGGCCTGGTCATAAAGCTGAGTGAGATATTGAAATCTCAGTAGTAAATCTGATTTACCGCTTAAGATGAATACCAAATCTTATCCACAAATTCAGCTCATAGTCGGCCGTATTTTAGCCTACACTTAAATTCAAAATCGGGCTTAAGTTCCTACATAAATAGAGAGCTTAAGACTGAGCTTACGCTTAAAATCAAGACCAAGTCTGACCTTAAACTGAGTCTGGAAACACGTTAGATTTGGGAAAATTAGAATAAAATTAGAAATGGTTCAGCGTTTCCAAACTCGGTTTCACCCTAGCATTAAGCCAACGATTTAGCTTAATTGTTTGTTGAATTCCAAGCTATGTCTTACAGAAGATGCATCTACTCATAGCCTGAGGTCTAATAGCCGTCTAAGACTGAGAGACTATTATTGTTTAACATTATCGTTTCAATTAAAAATTTTCTTTTTCTGCGTTTCTAAAACGCTACAATGCACTTTAGAGTGATTGTAGCGTGATTCAAGGTTTGAGAAAAATGTAAAGTGACTTATTAAAAGTTTCAATCTAAGCTAATCCACAAATGCCCCTATTCCTGAAAATTTACTCTTACCTGCGACAGAAGTGTTGGCCCGATAATACCTTTCGTACAAGATCGATTCGCTTGAACTCGGAACCTGGCAGGACAGCTCCTTGGAGAGAAAATCGTAGACTACCGTTCTCTGAAAACAAAAATCACATTAAAAATAATCAAAAATGTATGTTTTCCTACGCTTTTGTGAACGTCTTCTTTTTCGTGTTGCACCTTCTCTTCAGGTGTGGAATGCTTTGACTGGCACACGAGACAGGTGTCATGGGACCAAACATCTTCGCGATATGACATTTCCGGCTTAATTTGGTCATGAAAATTTAAGAATGAATCAGAACTATTTTTAGATATTTTGCAACAAATGAATCAATACTGAGAAAATCTAGAGAAAAGTGAACGAGGGATCGGATGAATAGAGATTCAATCAAACTTTTGGCCTTAAGTTTCGTAATTTCGAAACAAATTTGAACCGATTTGGAATTATTTGCCAAATCTTGGATCATTTAAGTATTCTACAGTGGCATTTCCCGGATTTTTGGGCCGTTTTTCTCTTGAAAATTTTTTATGATACCGGATTAAAAATTGCATTTCTCATTCGAATCCCCTGGGGGTATGTATCGTTTCAGCGACAATGACGTAATGAAAGTGAAAAGATGAACGGAGCACCAAAAATCAAAACAATGCCGCAGGGCATGAATGAGTTCCAGAAAATGAACCACAAAAAATGACCTTTGATCCCAAGAATCACAGAAATTGTTGTGTAAATTTAAAAAATGTAAAAAACAAAAGTTTTCAAAAGGTTTTAGTCAAGACTTACACTTTATTGATTCAATTAAAATATCAGACGTTGCTCAATTAACGTCCAAATTTGGAAGTGATTAAAAATTTTTTCAATCCAGGAAAACAGTTATCCAAGAAGTTGGTTCTAATTTTTTATCGGACAAAACCAAACCCAAAAAATTGTAGGAATGTTAAAAGGTTTTGATTCTTTTTTTCTTTCATTCGAACGGTGAGCGAGATCCGGAAATTTCCGACACAATCATTTCCTGGATTTACTTAATATACCGACTGCCATCATTACAAAAAAAATCCATCCAACCACAAATTAACCGCAGAGCAATGCCAACGACACAAATGACAGCGAGTACAATTTCAATTCAATCGATTCTTTGCCAGAATAAATGAGCGTTTGAATTGGCGCAATTTGGCGATGTGCGCTGAGAATGGAAAAGAGAATTTTGTAATGTCCGCTTTGAGTGCGGAATTGAATAGGACGACATTCGGAGCGGATTAAAGTCGTTCTTGACGCAAACTTTTTTTGCCACAAAATTTTAGGGTTAGGATGCCAATGGAATAAAAAATAAATTTCACGCCAAGAAGTACATTTAAGAAGAAAAACACCAGCAATAAAAATGGAAATCAAAGTAATGTGGAGAAATTGTTTGAGATCAAAATAAGCAGATTATTCACAAAATTGTGCGATCTTATTGCTTTATCTCGAGAGTAAGTAATCTTTGATAGTCAAGAATCATTGCATTATCGCTGCTGGTAATCAGATTAAGAGCAATTATCTTTTCTGGAACGAGATTGCGTGGAACTGTCCGAGATCAAAATTTCGAAACTGTTTCAAATTTGTTTCCGCAACTAAAAACTAATAAAAAGTGTTTCCAAATTGAACGCAAATATGCCAAAAAAGCAGCACTTCATATACGGGACGAAACAACGTGCGCGACAGTGCCACACAACTACTTGCAACTACCGGGGCGCTGCTGCGAAAGTTATGCTCCAGGATCAGCTGAAGCTTCGCGCCAAACACAGTGCCTAAGCTCTGTACCATTGTGTGAGGGGACGACTAGCTTAGAACATCTGATATCCACTCACCCTAAAGCAAAAGTGGATGTTTGTATGTATGTATTTCCGGTGCAGCCTTTAGTTCCGGACGTGTGATACGTCAAATCATAGGTCTCGGTAAGCTAAGCTCAAAACTTCAGGAAGCTGAAATTTTCATGCGGCGATGACAGAGTTATCCTGGATTTTCTTCTAGAAATCCAGGATTTAAAACGGAAACGTTTTGATCGCCGCTCAGTTCCGGCCGTGTGATATACCAATCGCTTCCTCTTGGCCAGACAAGACGATTGGTACCGGTCTCTCTGGGAACATTTGCGTTTTCCGGAAGAAATTTATATGTTAGCTAATTTCTAGCTAAAAAGAGTGATAGTGATTCGGCGGACCAGTGTAGAAAAGAAGAGTGATCTTTTCTTTGTCTATTTCACACAATCACTGCCGCCTATTTCAACTCTCAGCTTTATCTCTTGTCTCTATAGCTTCGTCAACATCAGAGTGCTATTGTGTGCGTTGCTGGTTTGTCCTTCGCACAAAACTAAAACTTTCGCAAAACTAAAGTTTAGTTGAGTTGAATATCAAAGAAGAAATTCACAAGAATCTCGAATAAAGAGTTGATAAAGCTGATTAAAATATTAAACCTTATTAAAATTTGACGGTTATTTAAAGTAATATCAACCAAGAGTCTGAAACGGTAAGATGACAATTGCGCGCCGGACTTTTGGACAATTGCGTACCAGAAGAAAATAGTTCATAACTATGCTCAGGCATGAGCTTAAGCTTTGAGTAATAGCTTAAAACGCTCCTAAAAGACTGATAACTTGTGTGATTGGGTCTCTGCTATTTTGTTTATTTTTATTATATACTTTTTGGACCAAGATTTTTCACGTTCCATCGCAGATATGTCTTCACAGGTCTCGTATTTCACCAAATAAGCATAGAGGGTGTACAAAAAAAACCATAGCACTTCAAACCCTCCTAAAATAACGATCCATAATCGACATGACGAGCGGTCTTTTGTATATTCACAAGGAGACTTGTAGCTGTCTAACAAAAAAAAGATCACCCCAAAATCATGTCGGAAACCCAAAAATCTGAGGGTCAAAAATCGCAAAAATGGCCATTTTTGGGGGGATATTTGGGGTAAAACTGAAAAATTGCGAACCCGCAGGCAAATCGTCTCAGACGACCATACCGCCAAAGAAAACGTTGTTCAGTGGGTCGAATACTACCCAAAAAACACAATTTGAGCGAGAAAAAAATTTTTCAATTTTTCGTGTTTCATGTGGTCCTCACATTGTTCAAAAAATCGATTTTCTAAAAAGTTCCGGAATTTTTTGGCAAATAGTATTTTTAGGGGTATTTCGATGCGCACGCACAATCACAAGTATCTTCACAGGTCTCGTATTTCACCAAATCAGCATAGACTGCTCAGATTCACAGAAATAACTTTACGATTGAGAAAGAATTTACAATATTTCACATTTCAAAATTTCATTGTTTGAAGGCAGAATTTCAATGTAGACAAAAAAAAGACAGACAAAGACGCACATCGCAAGGGAGAAGAGCCAGACATTTTCCTTTAGAAATATTTCGTTATTCCATGAAATATTTCACATTCAACTTTAGTAACATAGAGCCTGTAAGTAAAGCCGTCCCCAGAAGGTTCGGGGACCTTTAAAAACGGCTTGACCTTCAAAAAATTGGCACAAGACCCCACACACGTTTGGAAGGGGTCTTGCACCCGACTCCGCTTTGGGCCCTCCACGAACGCCTAACCATTAGGCCATCCTCGCCATCGCTGACGTATTATTGCCCTTGGCTTATAAGTCGCGATCCGCGTTCGCGACACAGCACAAACTTAGAGAGCAAACCTTTTTTGTTCAACTTTCCTTAGCTGACGATAATATACGAAATACTATGCAACATATCTCTGTGAAAATGGGAACGCCTATTTTTAAGCAAACATAGGTTTAAGAAGTTTTTTACAAAAGGCCTTATACATTGCTTAATGTTCACCATAGAATAGAGAGGGAGCGCGGCAGTTTTTTTCGTCCCCGGACAGTTCGTCCCCCATGACAATTCGCCATGGAATAATTCGTCCCTGTGACACTTCACAGTACATAACTTAGATCACACATAAGCTTAGGTATGGCTAAAAAAACACAAGCACAAGCACACATAACTTAGATCACATTTAAGCTTAGGTGATGGCTTAAAATGTTCCGAGAACTTAGGCGAACAACTTAAGCTTACGCTTAAGTTCGAACAACTTAGACTTTAGACTCAAGCTCAAGCTTATTTTTAGGCTTATGCTCGGTTTAGGCGTAAGCTTCAGTTCGAACAATCAGGCTCGAGGTTTTAGAAGACACTAGGGATCATTTTAAGCTATTCTTGCCTTCTAGAAAGCAATCTAGCTACAAAGCCTTCTAGAAAAAGCCAAACATGCACTTTAACACT
This sequence comes from Ditylenchus destructor, assembly GCA_022814885.1. Taxonomy (NCBI): domain Eukaryota; kingdom Metazoa; phylum Nematoda; class Chromadorea; order Rhabditida; family Anguinidae; genus Ditylenchus; species Ditylenchus destructor. The sequence goes on along the minus strand of JAKKPZ010000128.1, from coordinate 116,356 downwards.
TCTACATGCAGAGCGAGCGACACACGAGCACAATTGCTTGTCTCGACCTAATAAGCAACTTTGCTCTTGGGAACCTGCGCGAGTTGCCCTTATATGGTGAGATCTAGAGCAGTAAGTCTAAACCAGCACACCTAAAAAGTCGCTAAAAAGACGATTGATTCTAAAATTTACTTTCCATTGAGGTTTATCCTGCCTATTGAAAATCTGTTAAAACGATAGGAAACTACCGTATTCCCTGTAATTACTACCCCGGGATAAATTTTTCAAACGAGCTCCAGGGGGTAATAATTAGAGGGGGGTAATAATATTTAAATGTTTCAAATTTTGAGAATTTTTTTTGTAAAACAAAAATTTTCAATGTACTGGGGTTGAATATTTCAAATATCCCATTAAATTTTAACATTTATTAAACTATTTATTCGACAAACTATAAACAAAATTTACATTACAATACAATGATGACTTAATCAATTACCATATCATCCAGTCCGTTTTAAATGTTTTCTTCGAGGTCTTCTTCTTCCGGCATGATCAGTTCGATGTCGGACTCCTCGCGAGCTTTTCGCAGTATGTCGAATCCCATCGGGGCTGCGCCTGTTGGTCGGAAACATGCAATTTTTTCGTCTTCTGAGCCATCGTTTGCGGTTGTAATGCCGCAGTTCTTGAAGGATTTCGCAATCGCTTCGTCAGGAAGCACATTCCAAGCTTCAAAAATCCAGCGCAAATACACGTCCATGTCCTTGGGTTTCCTCCTGATGTGTGCGGGTGATCCTTAAGATTCATTTCATCCATCGCCAGAATTCGAGCGTATCTGGAAAATTTTTATAATATTCACAATTCTCTTCCTGAAAATCTTTTTTTGCCGACATACAGGATGAAGTCGACGATTTTGCGGACGTAATCTTCCGGCGGTTTCTGTGCAACTCGCGTTGTTTTGCGCAACGAAAAATTGTGCCGCCCCACAAAGGCTTGAAACCAGTCATGTGACAACTACAAGATTTACGATTTAGGCGTTTCAAAACAAATCCTAGATTCTATTATTTTGCCTTATCTTTTGAAAGAGAAACTTACATTGATCCCGACGTCATAGCGCTGGGCCAAGACCTTTGCACGTGCGAGCATGACGCTTTGTGTGCAGCATCCCTTCAGCGCGCGCTCTTGGCGTATCCAGCTCGCCAATTCTCCGTCGAACCCGGAATTTACGAGATGTCGTCCTTGCCCCGGCAAGTTCTTCTTTTCTCCACCATGGACCTTCAAGCTGAAAATTTTTGTAATTATTTTTCTTTTCACTCTAAAACCCAAAATACCTTTCTCGGCGGTAGCGCGGTTCATTCTTCATCCAATTGCGGATATTTTTGGGTTCCACTTTAAAGAATTTGCTAGTAGCGCGGATGCTTGACTTTTTTGCGTTCGAGGTTTAACGTTTTTAATGGTGAAGTTTTTGACTTTTTCTTACCCTCTTACCGTTTGTCCTTAGGTTTTCCGTTGGCGGTTTCAGTTGTTTTTTGTGTTTTTGAAAGCCTTGTGCTTGATTGGCCAAAGGGAACAGATCGGCCATCTAAGAAACCGTCGAAGTATTTGGAACCCAATAAAAACAAGAAAAGGTTTTAAAAAAATTATAAAATAAAATTTAGAATTTCACATTTTACAACAACAAATGGAATACCTAAAAGAATAAAATGGCGAAATAAATTTTAAAAATAAAAAACAGATAGAAAAAAGTTTTTAGGGGGGAATAAAAGGGGGGTAAAGAGGGGGGAAAAATTTGGGGGAAATTGAGGGAAAGGTTTAATTTTTTCTTTCCAAATACACTTAATAAGTGAATTCCGCCGCCCGTGAACCGAAATTTTTTTTTTCAGAGGGGAAATTTGGGAAATTTTTTGGGTAATTTTTGGAATTTTTTTAGCCCCCCTTGCAATCCAAATGGGGGAAACCCCCCTTTCCCCGGGGGAAAAATAATTTTTAATTTTTGGGGGTTGATGTCATTTTTTTAGGACTTCGGAACAATTTAGGAATTTTACCGTTTTCGTTTTTGGCCAAAAATTTTTTTTAAAAAAAGTGGCTTTTTTTGCCAAATGGGATTATTTCCTGCCCATCCTTTGGGGGGTGATTCCAGTTTATCCTGGGGAAGGCGTAAAAACAAATTTGGACCATCTTTAGGGCCAAAAATCTTTTTGCAAAATAGACAGGAAGGCCAAAGGGAAATGCCCCGAATTTGCCCTAATAGAAACGACTCCGTGGTTGCGGGCTTTTAGGGAAACATTCAATTATTCGGAACTTCCGAAAAGCCGTTGGGGCAAGGCCCGGCGCTCACTCCGAACAACAATAAGGAAATAAAATAACCTCAGCTGACCTTTCGGCGGTCGTTTCTTGTTTAAAAGTGGCTTTAAGGAAAAAATTGGAAATTTATTTGTAAAAAATTTTTATCTTTAATTAAAATTTGGAACTTAAAAAGGACAGTTATTAAAAAAGGCTTTGTATAAAAGCCAAACCGGGGTTATAACTTAAAAACGATAAAATTAATTGCGACCCTTAAAAGGCCCACCCCCTTTCGAAAAATAATTATCGGAAAAATTCGTTTTTTCTAAAAATGTTCATTATTAATATTTGGTTTTTTATTCCATTTTTGGGAAGGCAGATGTTCCCAAGTTCCGGATATTCCGGAATTTAAATCCGAAGTTCAAAAGGCGCCGCTTTGGTTAATTTCCAATTCTCCGCAAACCTGAAAAATTGGAAACTTAATAAAAAGTTTTTGGAGTTCCCGATTTAACCTTTTAAAAGGTTCGAAGGCAAAAGCCGAAAATAAATTTTGCGGTTTGGGGATTGGAAAACCCAACAATTGGTCCATTGGGAATTGCAAAACTTCAAAATTCCGCGGATCCCAACATTCTAAGGAATAACAAGGAGGAGAAATATTGGAATAAAATCTCAGAAACCCAAAAATTCCCGAATTTAACTAAACAAAGTCCAGTTAGGAAATTTCAAGAAAATAAAAATTAATAAAACACCTTAATCCATAACACAAAATTAAAGACCGTAATTTTTCCCTTTAGCTTTTTTTTAGAAAATTTTTAATTTTTTAAAAAATTTAACTTTTTTTGAAAATGCTTAAAAAAGGGCTACAAAAAACCGTTTCAAATTTAAAAAGTAACGTGGTTTTATTCCGTAAAACACCGGATTGGTTTTTTGCACTTCGGAATCTTTTGGCGTAAAAATCCACAATGCCAAGGGGGGTTTATATAGCCTTTACTCCCTTTCTTTTTAAAAAACTTTGATTAAATTAGTAAACTTTTTAATGAAAAAACAAAAAATTTTAAAAAGTTTAAAGTGATTTTTGATCCCCTAACTTTAAATGGCTTAAGTTCCGTATTTTCTGGTCAATCTCGGATTTTCTGGGCTCAGTATCCGTCGATAAAATTTTCCGTTTCAAAAACTTGCAAAACACATTTTGATTGATAAAAAGCTTCCAATAAAACGCTAATGAGCGATTTGTTTGACAACGACAAATTTCAACAACAAAAGCACATTCACTGTGAATCCAAATGTTTCATTTAGAGCAAATCTAGACACAACATTGCCTGCAGGAAAGTACTGTAATACGTATGCTAGCGACGAATGTTCTTCCGATGATTTCATCACAGTGAACAATGACGGTAATGCCGTTGAACACTTTTTATTACCGTATTTCCTCCAACTAAAGCCCTCCGGGATCAGATAAAAGATAGAAGGGTTGTCCTTTTTCCATGCATTATATATTGAAATTTCGAAGCCTTTTTTCAAGTGTAGATTAAAAGATAAAAACCGATCGGCGTAGATAAGAAATACAGTTTAAAATTTCTCCAATTATTTCAAACAGTTTATCTTTCAGGTCGAGCAAGTTTCACTGTTCCAAAGCGATCAATAGTGACATTTACCAGCAAATCAAAGGTTTTCGAAGACGAGGCATTTCCAATTTCGGAACGCAAAGCACCATCGAATAGGACTGTAATTTTTCTGTATAAGAAAACTGCTCCTGGAGAGCACATTCACATTAGAGGCGGAAACGTCAGAGCTGGCTCTGGTATGTATCATAGAGGAATTGTATAATCCTTCTGGAGGAAATTTAAAAATTTCCTCCAAAAATTGACGAAACTGTCAAAATTGCAACTAACCAAATTTCGAGAAATTCGGAATAATTTGTGAATGGTTATTAGAATACAGACCAAAAAGTTAAGACAATTCTCTAGAAAATTCCAGCAAATTTAAAATCTACATAAAAATGTATAGGAAGTTTCTCTTATGATCAAATTTTACTCACTGTGTTCAATCCGTTTAGGTTGTGACATTGAGCCATCTGCATCAAATAAATGCTCCATTCCTATCGTCCATGAAACCAAGATTGATGTTGAATCGGACATAAAGCCGAGTATGGTATATTCGGCATATCAACAATGGAACCAAGGCGACAGCTATCTTGACTTTCTTGGACCGGAATTTAGACAAGGTGTAAAACATTTTCACAATTTTGACAATCGATGTAGTCATTTTCACCCATATTCGGGAAACTTTTAATCAAATTTATGGTAATTTTGGACATTCTTTCCAATCACTTTCCGAATGTGCAAATTACGTCATAGAATAGGTCTACTTCAATAGAATGAGATGAATCATGCTCTTTCAAGAATTCTAGAATATTATGTAAGCATACAAGGATTTTTCAAAATTTTCCAGAAAAGTGAATGCCTCACAAAATATATCACAAATGTTTTGTTAAGACACCGTATCAAGAGACGCTGTTTGGTTCTGGAATGTTCCAAAATGTGCTGTATGGAAATCCTATGGCCATTTTATCGCAATACACTATTTATTCCAACATTATCGGTTGCGTTTAGGAACTCACGACGGAGTTGGGGCTAACGGTACTCCCTTGATTTGGACAACCAATGCGACCTCTAACCCAGCATTTAACAGTATAAACGCTGAATTGAAACTCGGCGGCCATTACTGGATGGTAGATTTACAGATGGAATGCAATAATACGTATAACAACTTCTTTGAATTTAAGGTATGTTTTCTTTTGCGTAAGTTGTAGCATAAACTGATTACAACTTAAATTGATTATTCGGCCAGGACCGGTTGAAGGAAACTGGCCCCAGACACGGGCTCGATTAGAGCAAACCATAGATTTCGATCAAACTTGGTTTATTCGATATAGTAATTTTAGGGATTCAACGGTGCGTGGGAACCCGACATATCGCCTTCAGAAAACACCTGCATGAGTGGCCAACCGAAAAGCATGGGCAATAATCACGTGGCAAGATGCGGTGCCGTGAATATTTTCAAATGGGGCGTCAGTGAGTGCAGAATTATTTTGAAAGACAATTAAATGCGATTAATAACCTTTTGTTATTTGAATCAATAATCCAACAGAATTCACCATTTTCAGACTAATAAACATTCTTACGCAATTTGCGAGCTACTGAAAACTCACGGGAATGTTAACTCTAGACCATGTCTTAACTAGTATAGGTCTAAAATAGGGCATAACTTTGGCTTAGGCCAAGACTTAAGTATAGGCTTAAGGGCCACTCGTATAGAAAATAGTATTTGTCCTATTTTATATTGAATGCTGACGCATCATTTAGCAAACAATAATGCATCCGTGCAATTGTTGATCGGCGGTAGTACCATGATCGGTGGTGGCTAAATTATTAGAGCACTAATAAATGTAGGGTTATTTATGGAATGAATTATGCCTAAATTGTATGAAATAGACGTAAAATTTGGAGTAGTGATCAATCCAGAAATGTGCCAATTTTACTTTCTCAAATTTGTCATGTTTTTTTTTCGAAAGTTTTCTCGTAATTCGTAGCCTTAAATGCAATCTAAGCCTTAAATGCAATAAAACTTTAGAGTTTCACTTCCGAAAATCAATTATCCTTACCTCTACATTCGGGTATTGCATTCCTCTGTTGTTATTTATTTTTTCCATCAAAACCCCGAAGAAACATCGACGCCTTGTCCAAATCAAGCAAGCAAAGAAACGCTAGAAAATTCATCTCACTACAAAACGGAACGCCAGACAAAGCCAGAAATTGGCTCATTTTCAAACATTATTTTTGTATATTATTTTTCGCCGCTTGTTTACATTTATTTCTGTAGTGAATTAAATTTCTCATAGAACTTTTCATTCAATTCAATGAGCTTCAGTCCATTTTCTGTAGTGATTATCCTCTATGAATTACCTTTACCATAATCAAACTGCACATATGATGTCATCAAGAAACTACGCAGCTTCGGGAAGTCTTGAACGTCAGCTAAAAGCAAATGGGTTCTCAGTGTTCAATCATCAAAGCGAAGTCTTCGACGTACTCGACCTCAAAGAGTACCCTAATCGCCGAATATTTTCGTTCGAAATCAGCCGACATGTTCCAGGTAAGTCACAAGCGTACCGATTCTAGAATTAGATTCTTTAATAAATCTTACCCGATGGAAATGGCTAATTTTTCTAGGGTTCTGCTTAAGCCCCAAGTGGTATCCTTAATTAAGACTAACAAGGAACACTCACTTGGGGAAACGTGATGGATAGGAATTTACCCCCACCTTGTGGGCATTCGAACGGTACCAAGCTTTTTGGCATATAGCACCCGAAAAAAAAGTTAGCCTTATACCGAAAATTGGATTTTTACAAGAAAAATGCAAGAAAATCCGACTTCAGAAGCCGTTTTCGGGCGTTTTTGTCTGTGAATGTGCCAAAAATAACGTCATATTCGTGTTTCCCGTAATTTTTTGGGTAAGATAGCGCCTTTTTCATAATTTTTTGAGAAAAAGTTTTTTTCAGGTTTTTTCACCTGGTAGCAAAAAAACGTGAAAAAATTTTTTTCTCAAAAAATTCTGAAAAAGGTGGGCTCTCTACATATTGTGCCACGCCCTATTGTGCCACTGTACATATTGTGCCACTCCCTATTGTGCCACCGGACAATTGTGCCACCGGTTTATTGTGCCACCGGACAGTTGTACCACCATTGAAATATCGCGGAAATTGAGGGAAACATGCCGAGATTTTTTGCACCCGGGGGTTTTCGACCCCATTGAGTCCGAATTTGAGGTCAGATTCGACCGCGCGCGTACTGCATGCACGCGGGGAACACGAATATGACGTTATTTTTGGCACTTCCATAGACAATAACGCCCCAAAATGGCTTCTGAAGTCGGATTTTCTTTCATTTTCCTTGTAAAAATCCAATTTTCGGTATAAGGCTAACTTTTTTTTCGGGTCGTATATGCCAAAAAGCTTGGTACCGTTCGAATGCCCACAAGGTGGGGTAAATTCCTATCCATCACGTTTCCCCAGGTGAGCGTTTCACCAGGTGAGTGTTCCTTGTAAGCCTAGCAACCAGGCGTAAGCGTACACATACGTTGGCAGCAAAACATGAGAGAACGCGTTTGAATTATCGCGTTTTTTGGCATCATTCCCCATTGTTATAGAGGACAACATAAAGGGGAATGAAATGCTAAAAAATCGCGCGAGTTCTGATGCGTTCTCTCAGATTATATTGCGTATTTACTTTTGTATTTTTCAGGAATCCGAAAGTTCGTCTACGCTGAACTCCGTGACTTCGCCGAGTGGTACTTAGCACCTAGCACCAGTCCCCGCAACTTTCACGAAATAATCCTTGCAGAAACACCGTGTCGTCTGTTCCTGGATCTCGAATACCTCAAATTGCTGAATCCGAACATCAATCTACAGGAAACAAGAGAGGAATGTCTCGATGTCTGCGCTCGGATGCTTACCTCACTGATTGGAGAACCTGTGGTACGGTTTGCTTTTATTTAAACATATAGGCTTAAATTATAATACATGTTTGATTTTGGAAGAAACTGTTTTCTACAGTTATTTGCTTACGCTATAGATTTTGGGGTGTTTAATCAAACTTTTGAGCACTTCCGCTGATTACCCCCAACGCCACAGATCGTAAGATAAACAATTTTACACCTATAAATCTCATTTCCTGCCGAAAATTTTACCTCATTTCGGAAAATCACAGAAAAAGGTTAAAAATATCAAGTATTTTGATAAAATTATAAGGAAAATTGAAACTACATTTTTGTTCAAAAATATTGCGTTGAAGGAAATATAAAACAATATCGTCAAGACAAATTTCCAGTTATCCTGTAATATTCTGAATTTAGGACAAAAGCAATTTTCTCATCCTTGAATCGTCCACCGTCGAAAAATATTCAGCTCACGTGATCATTCATCTACCTGGAGGTCGACTTTTCCCCTCAATGAAACACCTAAATGCTGTCATCAAGAATCTCGACCAACAATTATACGCGGAAAATGCGGTGATAGTCAATACCGGCCTCAAGACTCGACCCACTCGGCATCTCTGTGATACAATAATTTATACACCGAATAGGAATCTCCGGATGTTTCTATCTTCCAAAATTGGATATCACACGCCGTTTTCAGTGGCCGATTATTGCACTTTCTATGAAGATCAGATGCCGTCCCAAGAGGAAGTTTTCTTTGACTCTTTGATCATACCGGAGGATTTTCATTTGTGCGGTGAGTTTTTGTACTTTAAACAAAGATGGAAACTAACTGTTTAATTTTTAGATATTGTTGATATTCAATTGGTGGAAGGTGCGAAATCTACTAAAGGTAAGAGGACATGGAATTCTAAGTATGCTATACATGATATGGATCTCGATTTCTAGTTTCGATCCTTAAACAATGTCTAGAAGAAAGTGCTTAGGTATCCTGTTTATATCTTGTTAGCACATTTTTACATAAAAGAGTCACTTGTTAAGTAAACTTCTAGCGTACATATATATTGTGGAGCCGCTTTCAATTACCCAATATAAGTACCCATTCTCGATTTGTTGTCATATACCGTAAAACCTCTAATTTAACCCCCTCTGTCTGATTTATAAACAGCCTCTATTCTTAATCATTGGAAAAGAGCGCCTGCACGCTATTTCGTCTAAAAGGAAATCGCTAGTAAACAAGGCAAATGGACCCAATCAATAAAAGACAGACCCACACTGCATTGGCAGAAACTGCATTGTTAGATTTTGACAGGCCAGCCAGCCTTTCTTCCATTGCCTGGAACTTCTTTGTTCGCGAAAAATATGTCTATTAGATTATTGATTGGCTTCTTTTGTTAGCGAAAATTAATTTTACTAGCGATTTCCTTTTCGACGAAATAGTGTGGGAGCGCTGTTTTCCTATGATTAAGAATAGAGGAAAATTACAAGCCATACAGAGGGGGGTTAAATTAGAGGTTTGGGGAGCGAAAATAAAAATATAAACTATGGAAGTTAATAATGCTTAATCTTAATCATCCTAGATCTCACGATCATAAAAATTACATTTCAGGTAGAAGACGTCAAATCTTAGTCAAGCCGGAGATTAAAAATGAGATCAAAAGCGAAATTGGGCTTCAAAGTACCAGCGGAATAAAAACAGAAGATGATATCTGGCAAAATGTGAAGCGAGAATCTCAGGATATGAAGAAGAGACCAAAAATCATAAAAATTTGGCCTGAAAGGACACCTGAAAACTCGGAGTCTGCAGATTTAAAAAGCGACACGGATGAGATGAAAGAGATATTGCCTGAAGTGAAAAGGTCAAAGATTAGTCAACATCATACGCCAAATGCCGCACGGCCGCCGGAAAGTTCTGTTGATGAAGACTTCAAAAATAGGCTGCGGAGAAGGCCATTTAAAGCCTTGTTGCGATGAACTTTTGTATAAATATTCTCATGCATTTATGGATTTTATCATGATTGTTGATCTCTGGATATAGAACATGTGAATTGATGATGAATAGTCATGTAAATATGATAATAAACTTAATATTTGTTATCTTTATTAACGTTATACTCCAAACTGACGTGTCGTTCAAACTGAAACACTGGCCGCACCATGTTCCGGTCCGATGTCGGTAGGGGCCAGATTGTTCGGATCTGGGACAAAAACGTCAGTCTTAGACCAACGGACTGGCCGGATTTCAGTATTGGTTTTTTACAGATGCAGAGAATTTTCGAACTTGGTCGAAGGGTTGAGAATTCGTGATCGGATGGCCACGTCAGTTTGGACTACATCAGAAACTGTATACTGCTGTTGAAAATCATCGGCCCGGATCATGTACGAACCACTTTCAGGCCGTTCTAAAACAGCTCCCAAATCGGAATAATATAATCCAAACAATAGGTGAAATAGCCGTTGCACATGAAGTATTTTCAATTACACAATCACAGTTTTGCCTAATTATATGCGGGCGCAATTTCATAAAAATACCGGAGAATTTTTAATATATTTTTTCTATCAGAATTTGAAATCATTTTCGAATAAAAAGAGCAAAAATGAAAAAGTGTCAGCGCCCATTGGGCGCCGACGAGCGAAAAATTTTTGAAAATTTTCCCACAATTTTGAAAAAAATCCCACCATCAATCTACATGAAACAATAGAGGAATGTCTCGTTTAGCCATTCTAAATTTGGCCTTATCGACCCTTTAAGGTGGTAAATTCACCCTTATCATTTGGATGTTTCGGTGAATGGCCTGGCAATGACCATGAAAAGACTGTACGGTACAAAAATTAAATATGGAGCAAGAAAGTACTATCCTATACTTTTTCCAGCAATTTGTAACACCACGATTACGATACAGCTACTGTTAGGCTCATGGTGTTACTCGCGGCAATAAGAACGCCATTCAACTTATCGCCAATAAGCCTTGTAGTAAGCTTTGTAGTATTGTTGTAGCTGTTCTATGTAGCTGTAGACAACATTTTGTGTTCGGCCGCAATTCCTAATTTCATATAGCAAAATTCCTAACTTTGTCAGTCTTCCACTTGCTGGCAATTACTTTTCTCTCATTGTAATTGAAACCATTTTCTATCATCATTTTTGTGTGTTAACAAACTACACTAATGATTTTCCTTTACTGTTCACCATTTATGAACGACCGGCCCGGACAGGAACTACAAATAAAGTTAGGAAGAGAAAATAATGATCTCTTTCTATTTGCACTTTGGTCAGATTGTTCTATGTTTCGGGAATTATGGACAATAATTCTCGAATGACAAGGAATTTATTGATGACTTTAATCGACTTTACAAACACCTTATATAAGACACCCCTTATAAGGACCATAAATAAAATACTTTGAAATTCTGAAAGCTTGCAGGAAAGATGGCCAATTTTTTGCTGAACATCTCGATTTTGTTCGCTCTGCTTGCCACAGTTAATTGCAACTTGGACGCCGGAAGTAGTTCCAATGAGAAGAAAAAACTGAAGGTTCTTGTGAATAATCCTGGCTTGAGCTTCAGCCATATGCAATTCCAAGGAAAACTGGCGGATGTGCTGGTGGAAGCCGGCCATGAAGTGGTAAGTTTTATTTTCTAAAATACTATCAGTATCACTTATGGCATCGCAGTTCTCGATATCTTTTAAATACCACCAAACATTTCTGCTTTAGCACGTTCTTCTATTTGAGCAAAACCCTCTCGTGGGCGATTACAATGGAACTTTCAAAGCGCATAGAATCATCCGAGGATCCATGTCGCAGCAAAAGAAAGACGAATTTCTCAAGATACCCGCTTTTTCCAAGCCATTCGAAGGAACTACTAATTGGTTTTCGAACGGCTTGATGGAAAACTTCAGGGTAATGATGGCAAACCTTTGTGAAGGTAAGCAAAGAAAAACTATCTCTAATTTACCTGCGCGCCGGGGTTATCGAAAATTACCACTAATTAACCTAAGCGCTTAGGAAAGTTCAGACTCTGTGTTCTATTTCGCTTCTGCCTGTATGGCTTTCAAAGCTAAGCTTGAGCTGAGTTATCTTAAGGCTCCAAGAAATCTGAGAATAACACCAATGTTTTTTGGTAGAAGACTGTTGTAAACTAATGCGCATTCTAGACACTTGACTAGAAATTGTCCCAGTTGTAACCAAAAATCCAACTTTGGTCATAAGCTCACGTTTAAGTATAAGCTCCGAATAATGGCCTACATCGAAGCCAACTTTACTTTTGACATAAGATCAAGCTATAAAAACCTCTTATTTCATAGCTATAGGGGCATCAAAGACTAGTTCGCTAACCACAGGCACCGTCCGGCTGCCTGTATTAGATCAGAGACGCCTTGCTTGAACAAATTTGGAAATAACATTTGCCTTCATGCCCGGAAAGGAAACGTATGAGCAAGGGGTGTAGAGATGCTCGCTTTCTGTGCAGAAGTGGAAAAATACTCTCTCGCCGAATTCTGAAAATGACAGCTAGGCTTTCGGCGACTAGCAGTTAGAGAGCAGATTTGGTTGCCCATCCCTCCCTCTCCCCTAAAGTAAGGTCACGCATTACTTTAGATATTAGCATAAGCAAGTGCATACTCTTCACTAGTGAAGTGAATATAATTAGTCAAGTGGGTATATATGCCATGATATTAGTTGCCATTTCGAACAGCGCCTGAAATGGAAAATGATTTATCCGTTAACCATCCTTAATTCAAAACTGAATTTCAGACATTGTGCGATTGCATCAACCTCTGCTTAGAGAACTGGCAAAAGAAAACTATGACGTTGGAATATCAGAGTCGTATGATCCATGTTTCTTCGGAATACTTCACGCTGTGGGAGTAAAGACGAAAATTGGCACTTTTGCCATTGCTACGACCAATTGGGCAGGCGGACCGTTTGGAGTTCCGAACATTCCAAGTTTCGTGATAAGTACGTATTTTGAACCAGTATACTTATAAGGCACTAAAGTATTTTTTGAACCTGAAGCACTTTTTTCGACTAAAATTTTAGCTTGACACAGTTTTTCTTAGTTTTTTTTATTTTTTGCATCTCTACATTAAAGAATTTTTTGAGCTTGATTTTGAGCAATTTACACCAGTTCACGGAGTATTGAATAGGATTAAGTTGGAAATTTAAACGGGATTAAGCTGAATTTGAGTCGGACTAAGGCGATACACAGCGAAAAATGTATATTTTTATTTTTATAATTTAATTTCTTCCATTTCTAAGTCCAAAAGTTATGGCTAAATTTAGACTTTTTCGCACCATCAATCAGCGGACCCAACATGAACTTCTGGGAGAGGACATTGAACTTTTACTCTTTCGCGCAGGAATATTTCCAAGAAAGAGATAAAATCTATTCAATCGAGGTAGGATTTTTAATATCCAAACCACAAACTACAAATTCGCAACTTTGCATAATCTCTGCAAAATAAATTTGATTCCATTTGGTTATTCCGTTGGTTATAGAATGAATCCAGTGACAATTGAAATTTTTAGCAACAATATTTCAACGACGCTTACGGCCCCGAATTCCCAAGCCTATGGTCCATTGCAAAAAGCGTTTCGCTTTGCTTCGTGAACGGGAACGAATTCTTCGAACTTCCCAGACCCTTGTCCAACAAAATCATCCACATTGGTGGAATTGCAACAGGAGTGTTCGAGAAAGCACCGGCTAAGAAGGTCACGCTCTCCCCCGAGATCCAACCAATATTCGAGAACACGAAAGACGGAGTTGTGCTGTTTTCCTTCGGCACACTCACCAACACCAAAGTGATGAGTCAGGAAATGAAAATGGCCTTTCTGAAAGCATTTACCCAATTTCCGACCTACGATTTTATATGGAAAATCGATCAGAACGAAAATGATTCGGAATTATTTTCAAACGCACCGAATGTTCATATTTTTGAATGGTTCAATCAGAAGGCGATATTGGCGCAGCCTAAGCTTAAGGTAAGTTTGGAGCGTTTTTATGACATAACTGTTACTGTGAAATTTGGAATCTGCAAAAATTTTTACAGTAACTCACTAAAGTTTAAGCTTAAGACATGCGCGACAACACAACGCTGAGAAAACTTAACCTGAATCACAAGCTTGAAACCTGAAACATTAAGCTTAACCTGAACACCAAATAGGCGGTAAAGTGTGGTAGCATCATGCCTGGGCAATTTTTGTAGCTCACACTCAAAGATCACTACTCATAGTGATGCATCTAGCCTGCATTCCAGCCAGGTCGCCCGGTTGGAATTACAGGGCCTAGGCTAAGATACGGCTTAAATATGAGTTATGCTTCAGCATTTAAGAGCGTTGATTGTCGTAGTTCGACCGTAAACTAAAACCTATAACACCGGTTTGTATTTTGTCACAAAGAAGAGAGTGGGATGTTCTGTTGCATAGCTTACAGTACATATATACTTATAATATCTTTCATCGATTGAATTTAAACTTCTGTGTATATCCGACATTTCCAGGCATTTATCACTCATTGCGGTCTGAATAGTATGAATGAGGCAGCCTCCGAAGGAGTGCCGATGATAGGAATCCCGTTGTTCGGAGACCAAGCATTCAACGCGGCTATAATCAGTCACAAGAAGAGCGGAGTATATGTGGACATACTCGACATGTACACTGAAAACAAAGGATCTAAGGTCTTGACTGACGCTCTGAACAAAGTGCTTCATCTTCCGGAATATTCGCATAATGCAAAGGTATTCATTTTTACAACGTTTGCCTTTAAATTTATGGGATGCAGTCGTGGAGTATCAAAAAATTTTCCATAAATTTGCCAACAAAACCAAAAAGTGAACTATATGCAAAAATTTTATGTGTTACAACTTCAGGTGGTCCAAAAGAAACTCATGAGCATGCCTTTCAAGCCCAAAGAGAAGTTTGTGAAATGGATCGAATTTGCAGCCCAATTCTCGGATTTGGACGAACTAAATTTGCCGACAAAAGACGAAATGAGTCTGTTTGTGTACTATAGCTTAGATGTGATCTCATTCAGTGTTGTCGTGTTTTCTGTTTTAATATTCTTGTTACTGATTATTATTCGCAAAGTTTCCCTTGTATCCAGAGGATTATATGGCCTGTGTAGACCAAATATGCGGGAGAAAGTAGAATAATTATAATATACTTAATTTTCAATAATAAAGAAAGTGGATAAAACCAAATACAGTCTACCACCTATAATTTTCTCGGCTCCAAAAGTGACCGGAAGCAAACAAAATTAAATTTATGTGTCATGTCATATGATGTATTGTAGGCAATGTTTTGATGGGTCAAATATAGGCAGTGCCTATACGTAAACAAATGTCAGTTATCCATTGTAATCAATGTGAAATCTTTACTTCCTCATAAAGTAACATATATAACATATAGAGACAGACGTATCAAAACAGGCATCTCCGCTTGGGCAATGTATCATTCTCTGGTGTTTCTCTATCTATTCCTCTCTCAGGCTTTTAATCAAACAATTACCGTGTATCTTATAAATAGACCACCTCAAAACGCTTCGATAAAATAAGTCTGCTGAACTTTAGATGGAGAATACGAATAATGCCATTCTTAAAAAGCTTCTTCCACCAAAATAGTAAAAACTAACACGTTTAAAAGACTAATATTAGACAGTCTCTGCCATCCAATCCTGCGCAGGTGCCTCGATATAAAAGAATTGTTCTTGTTCGGAATTGGACAATAATTCAAACAATTGCTTTTGAATTTCAATTGCATCAAGTATTTCACATCAAACATCATGGCGACAGGGAACAGGGATAGACATACCTTTGAATAAACAAATTTCATTTGGCGAGTAATAATTGCGCTGTCTCACTGTTTCCTTTTTCTTTCCTAATGTGTTCCGAATATATCCTGCTAATCCCTTTTCATACTTCAAACACCACCAAAACAATATTTGTCTCTTTACCTGCACTCCGCCCTAATATTAGTTCCTCCTTCTCCTTTCTCGGGTAAACAGCTGTTGTTTTTGTTTCGCAACTGTTTACCTTGCCGCAGAATATTTTGAAAACACTGAATTGAGTTATTTATATGAGTCTCTGAATTTTGCTGGATCTGCTCATTTATTCCCGTGCCCTTGAGACACGACTTTTTAATTGACCTTGACCAGGTTTGAATAATTCGGCTTACTAATTGTGATTGCCAAAGCTAAAAAGGTAAAAATACTAATATCGAAATCAACCCTTATCTTTCAGTCAACCATTTCTCTAACCTTTCATTTTACATACGTTTTTATAGAGGGCCCTCTTCGGAGAGGGAGCTCTCTTTAGAGAGAATACGGTAATCATTAGTCTAAAACCTAAACATTTTCTGTTTTTTCTTTCGTTTTATATTCTGAGGAAAGAAAAGTATCTGATGTTGCATTTTCAGAAAAATATGTCCGACGTTAAACAAAACCCCTCAAAAGCCTTCGATAAAGACCACGAGCAACGCGAACCTGTGCTGAGAGAAGATGAGGGAACTCACGCCAATCAAAATGGAAGCAGCCAGGCGATACTGCAGAAACCTCAGGCAAAACAGACCGGTCAGTCCAGATTCGGTGAGGACGAAGGAACGCATATTCAAAAAGGTAAGAAATTAAAAGTAAAAAATAAAAAATTTCCTTAGTAGATATGTAATTTTCGATGTTTCAGGAAAGTTCAGAAAAGTATTTTACACTATTAATCTTTTTTCTTCAGACATAATAAAGTTCCCGGCACATCCAAACCCCCACCATGTTATACAGGGTGTCTCACGGTAACCTCCGCATGAATTCGTAATGACGCTATGTTTATTTGAGGGAAGTTATATACCAAATGAATCCTGAAAAAAATATTTTTGAGCTAGGGTCTCCAAATGGGTAAAAGTGCCCGAGGCATGGAATTGTTAAAAATTGTGCTTCTGGGCTATTTGGGCGTTGAAAGCTGGAATTTTTTGCTGGTGGAGTTCCAAATATGCTGAATTCAAATTTTTAAAATTGCCTATTTTTATTCTAGAATAATTTAATTTTGATTTTAATTTAATTCGCTAATATGGTTAAAAACGATGTAAATAAATAAAATATCATTTATTCGTATTCCTTTATTATAGGAAGCCACGACGAACAAGAAGCAGCAAGGATTGAGGCTGCTTGTTGGGCCAATTATTGGAAATATTGGCGATAGTGATATCTTTTGCTTATCATATTTTACTGTTCATTCATATTTTTGTCATTATCATATTTTTCGTTGAATGAGACATTATAATGTCATTCCAATTTGCAATTGTTCATAAACTTTTTATATCCTGTGACACCCATATGTATAAAAATTCTGATGAAGGGCATAACTAGGATTTCAGGAGCGCGAGGCGAGCGCGACAAGGTGAAAGCGGCCCAAAAAACCGCGCCTTTGGCCAAAAGTAACTGTTCTGTCATATTTTTTGTTTTGTACATTTTTAGCCGTTTCGAGTATTTTTAAACTGCTATTTATTGTTTGCACAATTCCCGTCGATTTTGCACATTTTTCATCCAGTAGAGCGAACTCCATGGGGTTTAAAAGATGTAATGCTGTAACAATGAATTTAAACTGTAAAGTGAATTTTCAAGGGAAAACGTCTCCTTTACAATGAAAAGAAACATTTAATAGAAGGAAAGGTACAAAACAAATTGTTGCCTTGAGAGAAATGGAAACACTGTATGAGTCGATGGTCCTAACCAAGCAATTAAACTTCTTATTAAGTGATACATAAAAAGCGTTCTCTAAAGATTCGTTTGTTCAACTGACCATTTTGATATGTTTCTTTTGATTATTGCTGCGATATGTATCGTTTTGGCCTTTTATAATTTCTTCTGGAAACGCCGACACCTGCCACCAGGTAAAGAAGTTATGGATTTGAAATGCAGTCATCTATCGGTATTCCTGAAATTATCAAAAGTTTGCTAATTTATCTAGACAATTTTAGAAATAACGTTTGAAATACGCCAAAATTTTTGAACAATTTATTTATAATTGCGACAAAAATAGCTGAAATTTTGAGTTTTTTGGCAGAACTTAGAACAGAAAATTGTTGAATGAACGATGAATTTTCACCAATAAAATTTTGAATTCAATAAAATATAAACCAAAATTTGGCCAATTTAGCGGTAAATATTGGTTTGGTAAGCAAATCTTTTCAGTTTTGTATAAATAAATAATAAATATGATAAAAATGATAATAAATATGATTATACAGTTTATAACTAATAACTATAAAGCTTTTGATATAATTCCATAGCTAATAATACAGAATATCAATTCACATATTCTAAACTGAGAAATCAACCGTCGTGAGAAAATCTATATAAATCATCTGTACAAAAGATCATCGGAAGAAGGCTTTGACTGCCCTTCTCTGCAGTCTACTTTTGGTGTCGTCATCGGTAGGACTCTGGTGGCTGAGCGGCGTTAGGCGTTTAATGTTGACTAATCTTTGATCTTTTCACCTCCGGCAGTATTTCTGGTATTTTAGCTGTTTTAATTTTTGACTATACTGTTGCCTATCTTTGACTATACTGTACTAGAGTGTCAGATCGAATGTTAAAACTTTTTACCTGTCTTTTCTCGATACGCTTTTATCCATTATCCACATTTGCTGCATTGGTTACCGGAGTCTGGTTTGCGCTCGGCTCGCCGGAACTCTTGTCATGACTTTCAGAGATGCCGTCCATAATTCGCTCGACTTGCATTTGAGATTAGGATGTCGTGGAGAGTGAACCTGTAATTAAATAGATTTAAAATTAAGATAGTTTTTTAATTTTATTAGACATACAGTAAATACAAGCAATTTGTTAAATAAGTGTGATTATTCCATCAAATTCATTGATTCTGTTAATTAATGATGAGAATCAGTCGATTTTGTAAGAGAGATTGAATCAAGTAGAATTAAACTTTGGAGTGAAAATGGTTTTGAATATCCTTTTGGGATAATTCTTATTTGAAATATTAAGTCGTGGCAGGATATTTTTGTATTGAAATGAGAGTAATTAATCGTTTTTGGAGTAAGACAGGATATTGATTATAGTTTGTTATTTTGTTGTTAAGGAGATATGGAAAATTTTTGTGCAAAAAAGTTCTAAATAAACATCAAACCTTTTGCGGGTAAAGGTAGTGTCAAAATTTCTCCAAATTTATCGAATCACGACACTATAAATATTTAGGCAGCGTGATATAGCGAAGATTTCATCGATGCTACAAAGTTGAAACCACAAGAGTGAATATTCGCTAAAAAGAGCCATTTTTCTACTTTTCGGCCAAAAAGTGCTCTTTTCGGGGGTCCGCTCCGATTTTTTTCGTTTTTCGCTCTGGCATCCCCAAAGGGTCAGTTTAACACCAAAACAGCAACAAACGGAGGGGAACAAAAAAACATTCCTTTGTAGCGTCAAAAAACACGCATTTTTGCCACTTTTTGGCAAAAAAGGCCACTTTTCAAGATAGCCGCTCCAAACATTTTTCGGGATTCGCCTATACTCGTCGAGACCTCAAAATGAGCTATCACACACCCCTGTAGGAGAGGAACAAAAAAAGTTACAAATATACAGGCCGTAGGACAAACAAACACACGGGCGGTTGCGACTTAGGTAGAGTGGACATGTCATTTCTAAAATGGCGTCAATTTTGCTTATATCACGGACCAAGAGGAAATATATCGGTTCACCATATGCGGCTCATATGTTAAAAGACATATATTGAATAGTGGTCCAACTGAGGATCCTATTCTGAAGCCGGTCCACAAAGCCATTTTTCGACATTTCTAGCGTGCTGTAAAATGAAAATTCCCGTTCCTAACATTTAGTTTTTCTAACAAATTCTAACTTTTAGAAGAATTTAACTGGGGTCTTTATTCAATTTGTTGAAGTCCATTTATCTCAAAAATGCAAATCCGAGATATATTGGGTTGGGGCGAAAGTTCCATAGCAGTTTGAATATGTCAATCAAAATAAAGTATCAGTAAAGTGATTTTTGGTAGTAGAGTGGGGGGAGTCAGAATTTGACGTCAGAATTGACCTGGTCCTGACACGAAAGTCGCGAAATCGCCGTTTTTGTTAAAAAAGTGCCTTTTTTGAGCCAATAATACCCCCAAAAATGACCATTTTTCAGACGTAACGAAAAAACTAATTGCAGATTCGGAATCAGCGCACCCGAAAACCCCTAAAAACGTTAAAACCCGAAAAAAGTTGAAACTTTTCACAAAATCGAATTTTTTGAGCAAAGGGGGGGGGGACCACATGGATGAAGAAAAATTCGAACTTTTTAAACAAAAACGGCGATTTCGCGACCTTCGTGTCAGGACCAGGTCAATTCTGACGTCAAATTCTGACTCCCCGCACCCGAATTAGGGGTACTACCAAAAATCACTTGACTGATACTTTATTTTGATTGACATATTCAAACTGCTATGGAACTTTCGCCCCAACCCAATATTATTGTCAGCCAAGGAGAGTTGAACAGAAAAGGTTTGCTCTCTATGTTTGTGCTGCTTTGAATGCGGCACAAAGCTTATGCGCCCATTTGAATTTGGATTTCTCAATCAGATAAGATTTTGTTGTCTATGGAAAAGGATGACAAAACATTGTATTTCAAATTAGCGCCAAATATATTGTTAACCCTACTTTGGGCGTTTGTGTCCATTCTGTTCAACTCTCCTTGGCTGAGGATAATAAGATGCACAGTTTAAAATGTTTTACTGAACAAAACACTGTTTACTTCAATGAGAAGAAACCAATTTTTACTTTGTGTAAAGAATATATCCGTTACAATATGGGCTTTAAAATATTGGTTTGGTAAGAGTGTCTTTTCGGTTTGTTTATCTAATTTTTTTTCTCACATAGCACAAGAGTAGCTATGAGTGTTATATACCATATGATAGCCAAGACTTTTCTCTGTTCAACAGTCCTAATGGTTTATTTTTGTTCCATAGAAAATGAATGAAAACAAATTTTGAGACACTTTTATAAATTTTGTTTATAAAAACTCTGATATCCTATATTTGATTGTGCAATATTGTAGATAAATTTCAGCTCTAATAGTTACTTTTTACAGAACATTTTTTCATTTGGTGGTTGCTGAGATATGACAATTTTAGTGAATGACACCGATGAAAAATTTTAAAAAATCAATTTTTTCGAATTTTTCGGTTAATGTCTCAATTTTGAGCGATCATATCTCGCAGAACATGAAAGCATATTTTGTTATGCTAGACCTAGTCTACAAATGCCGCATGGCCATCGGTTTGTGCAGTGCCAAAATTTCAGATATTTTGTCGATGAAAATTGCTCAAAATAACCAAAAATCAATAATTTGGGTGTATGTCATTTCGACCATTGTATTTAAATATTTTTTCTATACTTGAAAAAGAAGTTAGTGACAGTCTAACAGAGAAATGAATGGGCTATCCAACGGTATGTAACACTCAAGAAAAATATTGCTGTAGATGAATAAAAATTGGGTTTCAAAAACCGAAAAGATTTTCTTACCAAACCAATAAAATTTTAAGGAAAACAATTCTCGCTAATCGAAACTTCGGTAAACTTCTTACCAAACCAATATAACCAAAATCATTCTTATCAATTTTCTTCCATAGGACCGACGCCATGGCCCATCTGGGGCAATATACCTGAGCTGTCAAAGGAATCACCTGCATATGGGATTTATTCGCAATGGACACAAAAATACGGTCCAGTCTTCACAATATGGATATGGGAAACGGCGGTTGTGATAGTGACAGATTACAACACAATGAGAGAGTCTTTTGCTGGCAGAGATGCAGATGCCTATACAGGAGCAGATTTCATGGTCGATATACTCAAATTGTCTAAAGGTTCGTTCAGGGGGGGAGGGCTTAACTTAAGGTTAGGCTTAGCCTTAAAATCTACTTTAAGTTATGGGCACCCAACAACTAGATATAAATTTATACCAGTTTCAGGATAAGAATAATCTAAAGAAGAAAGAATGTTTGGTGCGAAAATTTGTGGTTTTGGTCATTTCCATTTGTAATCCCTTACAACTCCCTGGCTTTTCGATCTATGTAACTGATCTATGTAATCTTTAGCATCAAATGGCCCTCAGGGCATTCTAAACACGGATGGGGAAAGGTGGAGTGTCCTTCGACGTGCTACTCTTCAAATTCTTCGCACTTTGGGACTAGGTGGAAATGAAGGCGAAAAAATAGTACGATTATTTTGACTTCTCGTGCAGAACCAATTATATAATTGATTTCCAGGTATTGGAAGAGGTCGACTCTCTTCTTGGATCAGTCGATGATAAAATTGATAAAGGACAAAAGGTGATTGACTTAATGTCTATGCTCCAGATCCCAACGGCATCCATAATCCATCGACTGCTCTTCAGTTATCCCTTCAGCAATGTGAGTTCCAATTCACTGATATTGAAACAGTTGACGGATAATTTTCTCTTACAATGGACTAACCCAACCACTAACCCTTCCAACAGGCTAGAATAATGCTAGGCTAAAAAGTCCCAAAAACGTTCGAACGAATAAAAGAAAATAGGATCGTGTTCTCACAGAGATAAAATCAGGATGTGTGGTCTTTTCTCTTCAGTTTGAATTTTTGAGTCAATAATTAAATGCTCACGGCCGATTCAAAACGTATTCTATGTTTACTCAGAAAAACCTACAACCCTCAGCTTTTATTTCTGGAAAACGCTGCTAGTCCTAATGGCGAACCTTACCTTTGTCGAATTTTTGGAAGTATACTTGAACTTTTTCCATGGGATACCGGGTGTTTTCCATACTTTGCCAGATTTTCTCTTCCAGAAAAGTTTACTTAGATAAGACAACTTCTATTATTTAAAGATATTTAATTATGTAACCGCTTTCTAACTGAGAAACTTTTTTGAGATCAAATGCGCAGAATTCCGTCAAATGAAATCCGCGATGAAGAAGCTCGAGGTGGTATTTTTTGACACAAAATGCCTTCAGCTCATGCAGTATACCTGGCTCCGTCATTTACCCACCTTCTCAGCCGCGTACAGACAGATTGACTCCACTATCGAGGAATTCTTCGTTTTCATCGATAAACAAATTAAATTTGTTCTGGAAGAGCAAGCAAAGGAATCAAAAGATGAGAGAAACAGTACTGAACAGAACTGCTTCGTAGAACAATTTATGAGACTTATAGATGCTCAAGAGTCTGATGAGTCAGAGTCATATTTTACGTGAGTTGGATAGTTTATGGCTGCATACATTTTCGAAAAGGGAGAAAATGTTTGCGTTTTTTCATGAATTTGTAAAAATTTGTATAAAAGTAACGGTTGCCAAAACAATAAAAAGGCCACTGGAAATTAACTTCCCTGTAGGCAGTGGTAAGATATGGCAGTGAGAAGTCTGTTAACCCTTCAGTTCCCCGTGATGCGAAAACGCAACGATATTGATTTTATATTTCACAAAAAGAAAAGAAGCGAATAACTGTTTATTACACAAAGAAAGAAAACATCTATGAAAAAGCCGTGGCGGCCATATTGTTTTTCACGAAGACAGCTCATCTAAAATAAAGCTAATGGTAATGCAGACATTCTGCCTTTTGTCTATGGCTCAGTGGCGCACCCAGAAACTCTGTGCTCTGATTTGGTCTCTTCTACACTGCGTGCAATTTCTTTGTTAAAGCCAAAAAAAGCGGGGCACCGGCAGACACAGCAATGGTTAATCATAGCTTAGAAAAGAAGCTAAAGAAATTTCTAGAGCTTCTTTCGCTTGTGTAAAATTTTCTATGTTTATCATTGCTGTGTCTGCCGGTGTCCCGCTTTTTTTGGCTTTAACAAAGAAATAGCACGCAGTGTAGGAGAGACTAAATCAGAGCACAGAGTTTCTGGCTGCGCCACTGCTATGGCTAGGTAATGAAGGGTTAAAATGTCACTTGACGCCTAGGTAAATGTAGAAAAATTCATCCAAGGTCAATTTCCTGTGTATAATTTATGGTAATGTTGAACAACATTTTAACTTTATGTCCTCAGATGCAAATAAGAGGCTTGTCAGAGTAATTTCGGTGAATAGTCATAAAAATTTTAATGAGTTTTTATATAATCTTAACTTGTCCATATTTTTAGTATGGATGCACTTCGAGGATTGTGTTTCAATTTCATCACTGCCGGCGATGTGTGTATATTTTAGTTCTATAGCTAATTTCAACGTTTATCCTATTCCTAAAAGCGTACTTACATGGCTTACGTAGACCAAAAGACATAAGAAATGAAATTTTTCAATAACTTTGAAGTAGTTCACCAAGTTCCATAGCACATTCCAACCGGTTTTCATAGTTTTTTAGATATTTTCCATTTTTGCTGCTGATTGTTCAATGTTACGTGACAGAATTTTTGGAGTTCAAACCCCTGAATTTCATAGAGTGCTAGCACCAAAAAATCAGCTATGAAATTTGCATAGGAAATTATTTTCGTCTATTTGATTAAAATCATTAAATATATGGCGCTTAGGAAACAATACGCCTCACCATGTCCTTTGTCCTCTTATATCTGACTATATATCAAGACGTACAAGCGAAGCTACAGGCCGAATTGGATTCAGTTATTGGCAGCAATCGCGCAGTAACACTTGCTGATAAGCCTCGATTGCCTTATTTAAACGCAGTAATTATGGTAAGACCACACATGTGCGAAAAATTACCATAAAATGTTGATTTACCGGATTTTCAACTTCCTTTATAAGATAATTCTCGCAAAAACTTTTGGAATAAAGTATTTTCAGGAAGCCCAACGTCTATGCAACTTGTTCCCATTCAATCTGATACACAAGACAACAAGAGAAGTCGTCATTGGTGGTCATAAATTGCCAGCCGGCACTCGAATCATTCCTCAAGTTTCATGCGTTCTGTACAATGAAAAGGTATAAATTATATTTTCAAATTTATGACAACATACCGTATTCCCTTTAACTGAAAACCCCCGCATTGTAAAATAAGCTCAAGGCTTCAATTAAAGTGAATACGATAACAAAATTTCGCATAAGATAAACTTCGTTTCGCATGAGAAACAGAAATGTATATTCCAGAAAATATTTGCAGGCCTTTCCTTGCCCTGAAGCATTTCGCCCTGAGCGATTCCTGACGCCTGAAAACAGAGCAAAGCGTGTGGATGAATTCATACCCTTCTCCATTGGCAAAAGAATGTGTCCAGGAGAATCTCTGACCAAAATGGAACTGTTCCTTATGACAGCGAATATTTTCAACCGATTTACGGTAAATGACTTATTAGTCTTTATGGATACCGCTTTATTCCGGATGAATACCTTTTGAATTAAAAACGGTTACTTTGCACTTAAGTGCAACGTGGTTAATTTTGACATTTTTCTAAGTTGGAATTCTGACAACTACCATCATTTCGGGTTTAATTTGTTTTGTGATGCACCATTTACACGTTTTTAATTACAGAGTTACTTTGAATTAACCAAAATTTAATGAAAACACGAAATTTTACTGCAATAAAACTCGATATTTGTTTAGGTGCTTCCTGAAGATTCTTCGAATTCACCGAGCATCAAAAAGCTTCCAGGAAAAGGAAGTGGTGTTTCTCCGTTGCCATTTCTTTGCAAAATTCAGAGAAGATAAAACATCTTTTGTAATGTTACCGTCCCTTTGATGGGCTCCTTGTCTCGTAATTGAATGCTTTGAAGTTGGCGTCATAGAGAAACACTGCCATGTGCTATTTCTTTTCCCTTGCCTAGTTGACCAACAGAAAGAAGTTATAGAAAGAAGGCGTCGCTAGGCCAGTGAGGCTAGGGTAAAGAAAAAATAGCATTGTTCCTGTGTTGTGCCAAATTCAAAGCATTTAATTACTAGACAAGAAGCCCACCAAAGGGACGGTATTGATTAATTGCTCATAGTTAACGAAATAAATGCAACACTTAAAAGAACTATATCGTTCAGTTTCGTGCCTTTGCCCCGGGAAAGGGAACATGCGTTGTTGTGCAAGGGAAAACTGAGTACTCATATTTTATATAAGGAGAGATCACATTTACAATGGCATATGGTTACAACAGGTCAAAGGTAAACTATGGGTTCTGCGGTTTGAGGCAAGAGGGCATCCAGCCGGGTCGACCAAAGTCATTCCTCAAGGCATCCTCTCAAAGTAATGACCAGTCCAGGTTCGAGATGTGTGGGGCAAAGTGGTCTGATGTGATCGGCCTGAGGGATCCTCCGAGGTGTTTTGCAGGAGTGATCCTCTCGGATCTAAGAGTGATCCAAAGAGTGGGCCCCTCTTCTTCTTCTTTAGCTCTTTTATAGTGAGCGGTGAGTGTTCCGAGGTGTTGTCTGAGAGTGATTAATGTGTGGGTATGACTGTCTGGGGACAGATGTACTTCTCAGGAGTGATAATGCAAATCACTCCACCACACTCCCGACCAACAAGTTGCGTGGCCTACGGACACGCACAGAATAGATAACGATTGTTGTCTGCATGTGACTCTTCATAAGTGCTGGTGACTTCTCAAAACTTCCAATGTTGCGTAAAACAGTTACTCTAGCTTTGTGTTGGGAATATTGCTCGATCTTCGGTAGATCTCGCTGAGTCTTTGAGTGAGATATCGCTGTGTATTCAAGAAAGATATCACTGAGTCTTCATGAAAGATATCGCTGCGTCTTCGAGTATTATGCGAGCTATATGTGCCAGTGGTCTTCAATTAGCTTCTCGTGGACAAAAATAGTCCACAACACTTCCCACCAATGGTGTGTGTGGCCGAAGGGCACACAGAGCAGCTGCGAAATGTGTGAGTGAGTGAAAGGGAGAAGGATGTGAGTGCATTGAATGGTGCTAGTGATTTGTGTGAGGCATATGAGAGTGCGACTTTTGTGCTTGCGTGCAGAATGAGTGCATGTTGACGTGATTTGTGGACGAGAGAGTGGGTTGGCGGCTTACTGGAGAGATGATGGCTGTTGCGACGTGACAATTAATAATGAACATTTGGATCGAGGGAAGGTAAGTAAAGGGTGCGATTTTTTTCCTTCCAATTGATTTTTTTTCGCCCTTTACAACAATGGAGTTAGCAATGATTCCATAGGACTGCCCCCGCGGCTCCGCCGCTTGGCGGCGCCCCTGATCATCCATGGGGGAGTTGCATTTTCTGCCCCCTGGGGGGTTAAAGGGGTCACAGGGGGCCGTGCCCCCCTTGAAACCGGTACCAAACGTCTTCTCTCGTCGAGACGAAGCGATTGACGTATCACTCGCCAAAATCCGAGCGCAGCGTGAAAAGTTTCCATTTGGCCCACTCTGGGGGGTAAAAGGGGGCACAGGGGGCCGTGCCGCCCTTGAAACCGGTACCAAACGTCTTCTCTCGTCGAGACGAAGCGATTGACGTATCACTCGCCAAAATCCGAGCGCAGCGTGAAAAGTTTCCATTTGGCCCACTCTGGGGGGTAAAAGGGGGCACAGGGGGTCACAGGGGGCCGTGCCGCCCTTGAAACCGGTACCAAACGTCTTCTCTCGTCGAGACGAAGCGATTGACGTATCACTCGCCAAAATCCGAGCGCAGCGTGAAAAGTTTCCATTTGGCCCCCTCTGGGGGGTAAAAGGGGGCACAGGGGGTCACAGGGGGCCGTGCCGCCCTTGAAACCGGTACCAATCGCCTTGGCTCGTCGAGACGAAGCGATTGACGTATCACTCGCCCAAATCCGAGCGCAGCGTGAAAAGTTTCCATTTGGCCCCCTCTGGGGGGTAAAAGGGGGCACAGGGGGTCACAGGGGGCCGTGCCGCCCTTGAAACCGGTACCAAACGTCTTCTCTCGTCGAGACGAAGCGATTGACGTATCACTCGCCCAAATCCGAGCGCAGCGTGAAAAGTTTCCTTTGTAAAAACCCCCCAAAAGCTGAAAAAATGGCGTTTTCTCGCTTTTCGTGGCGGGACCACCCCAATTCTGACATTGATAACCCCCCCTAAAATCATGGGTTTTTGGGTGGTACTCGCGAGTTTGGGGTCCGGGACCCCCAAAAAGTGGGAGATTCTATTGGGGGGGGGAACTTCACCTATCAAACTAGAGGGATCCGATCTAATAGTAATTTCACAGCACAATTCTTATTCATACATCGAACAGATACTGCAAAAATGAAGTATATTTTGTGAAACAATTGTCAATTTCACTGCAAGATATACAATTTCCGAAATCTGTCATTATGTCCCTAGTCGATGTAAATGGAAGGCACGTCAAACAAACGGCGTAGATACATTGCGTACATTGGGTTCACAAAATAGGTAAGAAAACGTTGAAAATACGGAGCGATTTTGTGCTGCGTATTAACTTTTTACTGGACGACCGATTTTCTGACAAAATGAAGCAGTTGGAAGCGATTAGGTGTTAAGTCGTTAGTTATAATTTTCTACGAAAAATTAGAAAAATGATTTGAATCAAAATGTTTGATTTTATGTTTTGGAAAAGGTTTGAAAAGTGTCAAGAAAGTAAGAAAAATAGTAATTAATGATAAAAATTAAAGATATAAACCAGTTTGAGAATTTGAGAAAAAGATGCAGAAATAGAGTTATGGTTTGGAATTTTTGATTGAATGGTTGGGGAAAAAGGACTAAAATTTTGGAAAATTTCAAAACTGAAAATATTGTAGAAAATAAAACTAACGTGAGATGACGAAATCTGCGTATTATTCCTGAAACCAAAACCTATAATTTCAGGTAAATTTCATACAAATTTGCCAATTTCAAAAATTCTTAACTTCATAAAATATATTTAATTAAATTTTCACACACCTTCCCCGGTTCAGCATCTACGTTCCTACTCCAATCTAAATCATTCTATAAAATCTTCGGGATTAGGCCTTCCCAGATGGGACGGAACAAGCTCATTCAAAGACTATCTCGAAGATCTGTATGAGCATGCCAATTATGCTGGGATGCGAGAGCAACGCCTCGCCAAAGCCCTACCTCTTCTGTTAACCGGCGAAGCCAAAGCGATATACAAGACCCTCTCAACTAAAGAAAAGCAGGACTGGAAGTCTGTCTGCGATGCCATGGGGCAGAAGATGATGACCCCAGGTGCAGAAGCAGCCTCCCGGCGCCAATTGCCAAAGCGAACGCAACGGACGAATGAAGGTGAGGCCGAATATGCCCAAGCTATTAATGACCCTGGTAACTAGATCAAGGCCAGAACATAAAAGCTTTACCGATGTTCAGCGAGAAGACGTGCAAGAATCCGCGCGGCGGTCCTACATACACCACGTCCGGAAACACTTGGTAAGGCAATAGAGCAAGCCAGAGCCGAAAGGCAGCTGCTTATCGAGCTTGAAGGCGCTGCGGAACGCGAAGAGACTATGATTACGTATGTTCGTCTCCAGAAAACCACAGCCGAATTGACCAGAGAAGTCGAAGACCTGAAAAGCAAGTTACCGTAATCCCTGTAATTGCTTAATACACCTTTGCTTAATACTACCACCGAAGAGACAGTAAAAAATCTTACGAATCAGACACACAATATTTTGAATGAAACCTTTGGGAATACAAGCTTTCCGGGATGCTCGAAAAAATCTAGGACTCCGACAACCCAGAATAGCAACACCAAGCGTAAGAGTTCCGGAAATAGAATCGGTACTCCAGGAAGCAGAACACTTCCTAAGAGAACTCGTCACCCACCGCAGGCTACAGATTGGACCACGGATTTTATTCTTTCTACAACAATAGTCTCCCCGCCGAAAGAAAAGAAGGCTCACGCGCAATGGCTGGCTCAGAAAAAGGCTTTAGCCTAGTTGCTCTCTTCTCCTTTACTTCTCCTTTTATCCTCTTTTCAATGCACTGGCCTGGATAAGTGATAAGACCGAGGCAGCGAGTGTGTTGCGAGATGTTCCTTGAGCTGTGAGTACACGCTGGACTGTGATTAGGTGCAAGCCAGAGCCGAAAGGCAGCTGCTTATCGAGCTTGAAGGCGCTGCGGAACGCGAAGAGACTATGATTACGTATGTTCGTCTCCAGAAAACCACAGCCTAATTGACCAGAGAAGTCGAAGACCTGAAAAGCAAGTTACCGTAATCCCTGTAATTGCTTAATACACCTTTGCTTAATACTACCACCGAAGAGACAGTAAAAAATCTTACGAATCAGACACACAATATTTTGAATGAAACCTTTGGGAATACAAGCTCTCCGGGATGCTCGAAAAAATCTAGGACTCCGACAACCCAGAATAGCAACACCAAGCGTAAGAGTTCCGGAAAGCAGAACACTTCCTAAGAGAACTCGTCACCCACCGCAGGCTACAGATTGGACCACGGATTTTATTCTTTCTACAACAATAGTCTCCCCGCCGAAAGAAAAGAAGGCTCACGCGCAATGGCTGGCTCAGAAAAAGGCTTTAGCCTAGTTGCTCTCTTCTCCTTTACTTCTCCTTTTATCCTCTTTTCAATGCACTGGCCTGGATAAGTGATAAGACCGAGGCAGCGAGTGTGTTGCGAGATGTTCCTTGAGCTGTGAGTACACGCTGGACTGTGATTAGGTGCAAGCCAGAGCCGAAAGGCAGCTGCTTATCGAGCTTGAAGGCGCTGCGGAACGCGAAGAGACTATGATTACGTATGTTCGTCTCCAGAAAACCACAGCCTAATTGACCAGAGAAGTCGAAGACCTGAAAAGCAAGTTACCGTAATCCTGTAATTGCTTAATACACCTTTGCTTAATACTACCACCGAAGAGACAGTAAAAAATCTTACGAATCAGACACACAATATTTTGAATGAAACCTTTGGGAATACAAGCTCTCCGGGATGCTCGAAAAAATCTAGGACTCCGACAACCCAGAATAGCAACACCAAGCGTAAGAGTTCCGGAAAGCAGAACACTTCCTAAGAGAACTCGTCACCCACCGCAGGCTACAGATTGGACCACGGATTTTATTCTTTCTACAACAATAGTCTCCCCGCCGAAAGAAAAGAAGGCTCACGCGCAATGGCTGGCTCAGAAAAAGGCTTGTGTATTAAGCAATTACAGGGATTACGGTAACTTGCTTTTCAGGTCTTCGACTTCTCTGGTCAATTAGGCTGTGGTTTTCTGGAGACGAACATACGTAATCATAGTCTCTTCGCGTTCCGCAGCGCCTTCAAGCTCGATAAGCAGCTGCCTTTCGGCTCTGGCTTGCACCTAATCACAGTCCAGCGTGTACTCACAGCTCAAGGAACATCTCGCAACACACTCGCTGCCTCGGTCTTATCACTTATCCAGGCCAGTGCATTGAAAAGAGGATAAAAGGAGAAGTAAAGGAGAAGAGAGCAACTAGGCTAAAGCCTTTTTCTGAGCCAGCCATTGCGCGTGAGCCTTCTTTTCTTTCGGCGGGGAGACTATTGTTGTAGAAAGAATAAAATCCGTGGTCCAATCTGTAGCCTGCGGTGGGTGACGAGTTCTCTTAGGAAGTGTTCTGCTTCCTGGAGTACCGATTCTATTTCCGGAACTCTTACGCTTGGTGTTGCTATTCTGGGTTGTCGGAGTCCTAGATTTTTTCGAGCATCCCGGAGAGCTTGTATTCCCAAAGGTTTCATTCAAAATATTGTGTGTCTGATTCGTAAGATTTTTTACTGTCTCTTCGGTGGTAGTATTAAGCAAAGGTGTATTAAGCAATTACAGGGATTACGGTAACTTGCTTTTCAGGTCTTCGACTTCTCTGGTCAATTCGGCTGTGGTTTTCTGGAGACGAACATACGTAATCATAGTCTCTTCGCGTTCCGCAGCGCCTTCAAGCTCGATAAGCAGCTGCCTTTCGGCTCTGGCTTGCTCTATTGCCTTACCAAGTGTTTCCGGACGTGGTGTATGTAGGACCGCCGCGCGGATTCTTGCACGTCTTCTCGCTGAACATCGGTAAAGCTTTTATGTTCTGGCCTTGATCTAGTTACCAGGGTCATAATAGCTTGGGCATATTCGGCCTCACCTTCATTCGTCCGTTGCGTTCGCTTTGGCAATTGGCGCCGGGAGGCTGCTTCTGCACCTGGGGTCATCATCTTCTGCCCCATGGCATCGCAGACAGACTTCCAGTCCTGCTTTTCTTTAGTTGAGAGGGTCTTGTATATCGCTTTGGCTTCGCCGGTTAACAGAAGAGGTAGGGCTTTGGCGAGGCGTTGCTCTCGCATCCCAGCATAATTGGCATGCTCATACAGATCTTCGAGATAGTCTTTGAATGAGCTTGTTCCGTCCCATCTGGGAAGGCCTAATCCCGAAGATTTTATAGAAGGATTTAGATTGGAGTAGGAACGTAGATGCTGAACCGGGGAAGGTGTGTGAAAATTTAATTAAATATATTTTATGAAGTTAAGAATTTTTGAAATTGGCAAATTTGTATGAAATTTACCTGAAATTATAGGTTTTGGTTTTAGGAAAATGTGTTTCGAATTGATTTTGATATAGAAAATTTTGGTCAAAATTTTGATTTATATGAATATGATGCTGTTGATTTGACGGAAAAGGATTTTAGAATAAGGGTAAAGGTAAGTAGAGAGAATGTTTTATAGAGGTTAGATAGAAAGCTGAACGTTGACGACTTTGCCGGAACTGAGTTCCAGGAAAGGGGAATATGGCTTCGAGGAACTGTGTTAACGCGGTGTTGACTTCAGAGACCGCCCCCGAATAAAAGTCTCCGAATAGAGGATGTGGCCCTAGCGATGATGTTGTAGAATCAGGGGCGGTGTATTCGGGGGTGTCCGAATTAGTAGACGTGATTGGGATGTGATGGCACAAAATTAGACAATTGGGGCCTTTATGGAAAAGACTGAGTCAAAACTTGTTAAAACTAGTGGTTTTTAGAACACAACAAAGTCCCTGACGTGGAACTCACGCGTATCTGGCAGGGGTGGGCCTGGTAATATTAAGAGGAACTTTATTTGGCCAAAAGCTCAATTTTTTTGACTGAAAATTGTTTTTCTGAGGGCACATTTTGTACCTCAAATATGTGAAAATAGTATGCAAAGTGCTCTCCGTTTTTTCAAAAGTGGCCATTTAAAAAAGGCTTGATTCGGTCACATTCGGGATTCGGTACCGAATGATTCGGTAGTACCGAATGAGTACCGAATCAAGCCTTTTTAGGCCCGAAAATGGCCACTTTCACACTACCGTAAAACCTCTAATTTAACCCCCCTCTGTCTGATTTATAAACAGCCACTATGCTTAATCATTGGAAAAGAGCGCCTGCACACTATTTCGTCAAAAAGGAAATCGTTAGCAAAATTAATTTTAGCACGCAAAGCAAACCAATCAATAAAAGTCTTATTCACACTGCATTGGCAGAAACTGCATTGTCAGATTTCCACAGCCCAGCCGGCCTTTTTTCCATTGCCTGGAACTTCTTTGTTCGCGAAAAATATGTCTATTAAATTATTGATCGGTTTGTTTTGCGTGCTAAAATTAATTTTGCTAACGATTTCCTTTTTGACGAAATAATGTGGGAGCGCTCTTTTCCTATGATTAAGAATAGAGAAGAATTACAAGCCATACAGAGGTGGGTTAAATTAGAGGTTTTACGGTATTTTCACATATTTGAGGTACAAAATGTGCCCTCAGAAAAACAATTTTCAGTCAAAAAAATTGACTTATTGGCCAAATAAAGTTCCTCTTAATATTGATGAGGGCCCACCCCTGGTATCTGGTCTTCACACGACTTCGTAAATTTTACAAAGTACTTTTGGAGGTAAGCTAATGATCTTTATTAAACCAACTTTGTTGTTTCCCAGCATCAACGGCTACAATGGACTGCAAACGCGCGCAATTCGACAGGGACCAATGAATGGCTCTGACCAACTAATATGGCTTGATAATGAGCGCTTTGCGGAATAGAGTGTGCGTAGACAGTGCGTGAAACAGAGTGAATGAGCGTGAACAGTGATGGGTGGCGAACCCTGTTACCGAAGTTTATCTAAAACCAAAGTTTTTTGAGTACGATATAACTTGAGAGGAATTGAGTTAGTCCCTGGAAATAGCTTGAGGTTAGATCCAATGAGATTAGATTCAATTGTGCTGAGTTGTTAGGTCCTGAAACTTAGTGGGCTGTGAATTTGCCCAAAATCCAAACGTTACTGTTAGACACCTCAAATAACACGGGATTAGTATTTTAGACCCGTGGTCATAAATTTGGTAGTCGGTGGCTGGATGAGCTGGTTCCTGTTGAGTTATGTGTCTGGATTAAGTCTGGAAGAGTTAGTCCTAAGGTGTTATTAAGATATTAATTAAGTCCTGTGTGGTTTAATGAAATCCGATGATTTTCCGTCGTAGCCGAGTGCTGTTCTACCCTCTGTCTGGTTGGGTTTGATCCTATGTATGATTAGCGCGCTATCTCCTAAAATGTGAAAAAAAATTGTGTCGGAAGGACCTCTCAGGCCTAATCTCCTTAGGGGCTTCATAGGCGACTAGACGGCCATTGCGAGCCAAGGCCGCTGCTTGCGGTCACACGGCCCGTTCCTCATTGCCTCCCTGAGGGAGCAGATAAAACAACTGTGAAATTTGTCAGCCCCACATACAAAACGAGTGTTAGCTAAGCTGTGTATGTGGTCTGGCCCTAGCTTGTCGGAGCACACACAAAATAAACTTCACTTCGACTGATCAGATCGAAGGCAGACCGGGAGAAACTTAAACAAAAGAACCTACGAATTGTCGATGGAATAAGGCACATGAAAAATTTTTGTTGGACCTTACTTTCCGTGGGCGAACCCGAGGGTAAAGTAAGCTGGTACGTTCGCCATTTCATGCCTTTGCCCCGGGAAAGGGAACATGCGTTGTTGTGCAAGGGAAAACTGAGTACTCATATTTTATATAAGGAGAGATCACATTTACAATAGCATATGGTTACAACAGGTCAAAGGTAAACTATGGATTCTGCGGTTTGAGGCAAGAGGGCATCCAGCCGGGTCGACCAAAGTCATTCCTCAAGGCATCCTCTCAAAGTAATGACCAGTCCAGGTTCGAGATGTGTGGGGCAAAGTGGTCTGATGTGATCGGCCTGAGGGATCCTCCGAGGTGTTTTGCAGGAGTGATCCTCTCGGATCTAAGAGTGATCCAAAGAGTGGGCCCCTCTTCTTCTTCTTTAGCTCTTTTATAGTGAGCGGTGAGTGTTCCGAGGTGTTGTCTGAGAGTGATTAATGTGTGGGTATGACTGTCTGGGGACAGATGTACTTCTCAGGAGTGATAATGCAAATCACTCCACCACATAAAGATACCCCGATAGCTTATCATTTCGAACGAGATACAAGGCATTGTATTCTGCTTAAGAGTACGGACTTGTAAAACTTAACATTTTACTGAACTAGAAAGGAAAAAATCTATCCACACAAATGCTTTCCTAAGAAACAAATTTTTGGAAAGATTTTTAGCACAGTTTCAATAAATTCCAAGAACCGCAATTTGTGTTTATCGTTGGTAGTTAGCATTTTCAAAAAGAACAGTTACACGGCAGCGGTTGTTTATGTTGCTGTATTTGCTGGAGAAACTTGCTCAACACGACAGATTCTTTTCCAGAGCCAGTTTGTTTTTCTCGTCAGTCGCCAGGAATAATAAACGGAACAAACAGCAATGTTGAGAAAACAGAGAAAGTTTACAAGCTGACCGATATAAACGAAGGGTGGAAGCCCTTGATCTGTAACTTTATTTATGTATTCAATTACTAACTCATGTATGGGGATGTATCCTAATAGGTTGTAATTGCAGAAAATTTTAAGCTTTAGCAGAATGTGAGAAAAAAGGTTATCAAAAAGTGATTTTCTATATTTCAAAAATGGACCTTCGGATAGTACTAAGCTTATATAGTAATAAGTAAAATGCGTATTTGGAATAGGCAAGAGGCTCCGTCCCTATCCTAGACGGCTTAACTATGTTACTGCTGTAAGCTGGGCACATCCTCAGTAGGATATACTATTAAATCGACTAAGCCTTCAGATAATCAGATCGTCTGACACTCCACATTCGTAGCAAAAAAAACGATTTCTAGGCTTGCCTGCTCTCGCCTTCTGTATGCGAAAAGATGAAATGCGGTGAACCCGCAACCTCGAAAATAAGAGAGAAAATGTCTAATCTTAGCCGCGCTACGACTGGGCTTTTTTCTCTTCTTTTGCTGTAATAATTTTATCATTGTTTTTGCTACGAGTCACGAAACAAAACTACGATCTAATTCGGAAAATATTTTTAGATTTGCAGAATTTTCAAATAACAGCTAGCGCTAAATTAATTGTGCAAATTATACGTAATAGGCTTAGAATGACGTATCAGAGTGCAATAATCATTTTGTTCTTACTTACCATTATGAATATGAAATTAGCAAGTATTGGAATAACATCCAAAAATATGTCCATGGTTATAGTAAATTTTACGACGTCATTTTTCTATAATTATTAAAATATGGTTTATTTAAAAAATTGTCTTTAAATCTCAGTTATTTTTAATTTTTTTCTTTTTTACGTTCAATCAATTACCGTAAATCCTGTAATTAATCCCCCAGGGAAATTATTATTTCACAAGGGTTTTCAAAAAGTTTTCAAATTTCTAACTCAATTTTCTCCGATATTTTCAATGGTAAAGTTATGGCATTGGGGTTTTTCTTACGTAACTCGATGAGATCTTCACGAATATGCATTTACTTTTGGTCGGACGAGCCCGCAAGTACGTTTGGCATTCTGTTTGAGAGGGATTATTTCAGAGGGAAATTAATTAGAGGATTTACGGTATCAAATCTCCCTTTGTATAATGACGTTGGAGACCCTACACTGGAAGACCGACATTTGAAGTCTTAAGGTTGGATCTTAAGCCTGAATCTGAGCGTAAGCCTAAACATATGCCCTTACATTTCCTCCTTGTAATTATCAGTACGGGCAAATTCAATTTTAAATTTAGGCCAAATATAACTTCGGGCCAACGAGGTAAAAATAGGTCACCGAACATTTTTATTGAGGGAATTACTTGACAGGGGACTCCTCTAGAATATTGGCAAAAAATTTGAATGGGGAGAGATTAAAAATTTTCATAGTCAATGAAATTACAAGGTGTTCAAAAATTTCGAAACAACTTCAAGTGTACTGTCTCAAGTTACATGTTAGAGCACCTGCAACATATATGAATAGCTTATATCTTTTGTTAATTGTGAGACTACTAGAAAAAACGCCGCCGCTCACGCGGCGTCCCGCGCCGATGTATATCTTTCGTGGTGGGACCACCCCAACCGTGAAATTGGAAAAATCGGACCAAAAAATGATTTCACCCGCAGGGATCCGAACCTGGGTCGGCTGACTCCTAATGCTGTGAAATGAGGTGACCACGGACGCACGCACAATGGTTTCTTAGTAAAGTAACATACATATATGTAAAGCCATACCAGTTTATCGCTGTTATTTCGTTTCACTGCAAATATTAAATAACAACTTCCTAATACATTTAATCCACCTAGGCCAAATTTTGCATACTGAGGCACCAAAATGCGATACTTGAGTAATACACACGGTGCATATTGACAATTGCGTACTAAATTAAGTGATTAAGAATACATGAGTTAGTTGACAAGGTGCGAGGTAAAGCCATGTTTATCAGTAAACAGTATAGTAATGTCTTTAAATCAGTTTTCATTCATGAAAAAAAACGACTAAAAAATGTGTGTTTCAACATGAACCAACCCTTTTCAACATCCAGCGGAATCTCTCTAAGCACATAGAAGGTAACAAATATGCTGTACAAGGTAAAGCAGACTAATGTAAGCCATGGAAACCATTTTGTTATACGAGAGTTGTAGCCCATTGGAAAGGTTAACGCTAAGCACCTGTCAAGTGTTAGCAATAATGCAGACAACGTGGATAGATATGCATGAATTACCATCCCGACACCTAACCACAGGTGAGCGTAAGGTGAATTGTGTATTTATGGATCATAGAGCGTTGGTAAAGACCATGTTCCATAGTGAATACCTCAAAAATATCTCCAACGGACATGTCGCTGTTTTAAATCCAGCAGCGTTATGTGAAACAAAATTTATTTCAGCAAAACCGCAGAGACTTATCTACCAAACTAATAGCTAACGTTTACTGATAACTAACCGTTTGCAGACCAATAGGCGGTCAAATATACAGGATAAGGTGTGGCTAACAATGCTCCAAATCCGCGACTGGCCAAAAATATAAAAAACGAATTCGAAATACGGTCTAACTTCGTAGATTTCTTATTAAATTTCGAGCAATAAATTAGATGAGACGTGAAGGATGTCGTTGTGACGTGAAGCACTGCAATTGCGATATCAAACCCGAGGTTCAAATATTTGATGTATTCCATATCGTAATGAATTTGGCTTGTAGAATTCATTCTGATTTTATTATGCTACTTCAAAATTTGAAAACGTTTGGGGATTAAGACTTTAATAGAGAAAATAATTATGCCAGAGAAGTCTACAAATTTGTGTAGAGATAAGGAAGTTGTCGCTATGATACGCGTAGTACGAGAAACTATTTTTTATTCGACCGCTACAAATTCTATAAAATTTCCCATATAATATTGTACAAACACGTCTAACAATTGAACCCTCATTAGTATAGACGGTGGCGCAAAAAATGTACTTATTTTCTATTTTCCTAGTATCTCTAATTCATAAAATCCTCCCAGTAAGATAGCCCGGTCATCCGTGACATGCCGTCGGTGACCTATTTTGTCCCGAATTTTTATCTTGTTATTTTAATTTTTATCTTGTTATCTCTGCACTTGTGTTTTTTCGTTAAAAATAAAATACCACTCATGATTCTTGAAATCCTATACTAGTATTTGGGTGCCGTGTCGTGTACGGGGACGCTTTTCTCTGTCACAATTTTGTCCCGAAATTTTTGGCTCAGTGCTAAGTGGTTAGGCACCAGCCGGTACAGGTTTGATTCCGCGCCGGTGAAATCATTTTTTGACACCGGGATTTTTTGCACCCGGAGGTTTTCTGAGGTGCTGAATCCAGAAAAATATTGTTTTTGAGGTAGGAGTACCCCAGGGATACGAATTTTTTCTAAATTATTTTTCCATGGTATTTTTCCGTTTCTTATGCTGATTTTTTGTGTAAGGAGTACCAAAGTGTTAGTAAGAAATACGATAGTTAAATTCGCGCTCATTTTACCCACAGCTATTTGTATAATGCTCAAATGCATGGATTAACTTTATTCGACGATACAAGTATTGTTAGTACAAGGAAAGTTTGCTAAAAGTAGAAACTGACGATAATTTCTCAGATAATTTTCTCTCTATTCCATGCATAAAATTGAAAAATTGTTTTAAGCTAAACGAAACTCGTGCCCATAATTTTCTCATATTTTTTAGATGAAAATTGGATATTCAGAAACACGGAACTTTTTATTATTATAGTACACTTTGTTTCAAAAGCACATTTTTAAACGCTTTAAATCTGTGCTGAATGCGTTTCGATTGCGACAAAAAGGTTTTTGGTAAAAATTGGTCTAAAAACGATTTTTGTATTTTAATAGTATGGTAATTGAAAAATTTAATTTAACAGGAAGTTTTTATGGTTTTTAAGAACATTTATCTCAAGGCGTCACACACAATCCTTCAGAAGCGCTGCAAGTAGAAGATGAATAAGTGCTGCAGTCGCTGGCCACTTGGCATGGAGTTCCGGCCTGATAAACGAATTGATTGATATAGTTGCCTCTAAAATTAGTAAATAAATGTATTAAATTACACATTTGGAAATGTGGTATCTAATCCATTATTCGGTAAAATGTGTTGGCCAAATACATTAGTCAACGTTTAAAGAAATTTGTTCACAAAATTGCAATTTTCAGAAACTTCATCATCGTCTTCGAGAAAAATTTTTAATTATCATATATGAGTTCTACTTAAGTTTACTTAAATAGACTTCTAGTCTAAAAAGCTTGTGACATTTTGATTGTTTCCTCGCTCGAAGTTTGAGGTTGGGATGTTGACCTTGGTTCGACTTTTATTTGACCCGCACTCCTCTGTCTCAATGATATCAAGATGGCACTTGAGAGCCTATGCTCAAGTAATAAATAATTACACATTCACTTACGGAGGATCATAGTTGCACACCACAAAGGTGAAGCTTCCAGTCGATGTGACACACCATTGATGTCCGCATCCAAATTTGGTGGTTTTCCCCCAAGCCATCTTCAATCAATCATTAGAGTAAAAGCCATAGAGAAAATTTTATTTTTGGCTAATTTTTTGGCAAAATTGAAACTTTTGTATCCACCATTTTAGTATAATGGTGATAACATATTGATCAAATATTATAAAAACGCTGAAACAAAGTGCATACTTGAGTGAAATGTCCGATGCCTTTGTCGAACTCCTGTCTGGTTAGGTTAAGATTGGGATTGAGTCCATAGTCATTGAACTCCTTCCACCGGAGACGAGAGGCGTCGTAAACGGCAGATGCTTAATTGGTTTAGGTTATAAAACGTTTGACAAAATCTCAGTTCAACTTACTTGGATCCATGTTGGCAGTGCTCTTATAAAGGTTTTCTCCGTATGGACTGCTAGAATGTTTGAACACACATTGATTGGCCAAATTCTGAGCGACATATTCGAGACCGAGATCGTATTTCTGAAATATTAGTTTTTTACATGCCCTAATAAAGTTCCTCTAATAAATATATTGTCTTTAATAATTGAATTCAACTTTGAAAAAACCTCACCAGTTTATAATAATTCTTGCCCTTCGGCAAATAAGTCGTGCCGTCACTGTTGAGGCCACCGCCCCTGGCCATTCCACCGCGATATATGTTGTGACGGTCAGTTACTGTTTGACGAGACTCGGTCGTCATTGCGGCATCGCCAGACGCTAAAGAACTTTTTGTCAACTTTCTATGAAAACGATAGATTGATTCCAAAATTTTGAGATTCAACTCTTAACTTTCAACGAGATTCAGTATGTTTACATTGACAGTTTTTGTTCAAATATTTCAAAAATTCAGAGATCCAAAAGAAATGCGTTTGTCGAACATTTTTATTACCGAAGACGGTTCGTTGCAACGAGGATTAGTTTTCTTTCCAATTTTAAAGGTAGTAATATTGGTTTGGTAAGAAAGTCTTTTCGGTTTTGTTTTATTTTATTTTTTCTCACATAGCACAAGAGTCACTATGAGTGTTATATATAGGGATCGGAAAAAAGCAACGAATCCGGATCCGGCTGATTTCGGATCCAGATCCGGATTCGGATTCGGATCCGGATTCGTCCTCGAGTACCGAATCCGGATCGAATCTGAATCCGGATCTTTTCAAATTTAGCACCAAATTTTTTCCGCCAAATTTGAACAATTATTATATATATCGCAATTAATTGTCAATTATTTATGTATTTTTGGCTTTTTATGCAAATTTCTGGTCAAAAAATGATACATTTTCTTGCCAAAAAGTGGCTTTTTTTGCAAAAAATTGGCTCAAATTGATCGAAAAGAAACCAAAATTGAACTACTGCCCACATTGGATTATATCGTCAGACAAAACTGCACATTTGTTAGCATTTGTTAAGATTAGCAAATATCGTTCAGCCTTTGGGAGGTTAAGTTAAATTCAAAGCTAAATGTTAAATGAAGTCATAAGGCAATCGCATTACTTTAGCAATTTTAAGTTTGAATTTTTCAGATCCCACTATGGGACAGTGCAAAAAAGAGACACTTTTTTTGGCAAAAGTGACATTTCTTGCAAAAAATCGACCAAAAATTTTCCCCCGGCCCCCGCCCCCGGCGGCGGCCGGAGAAAAATTTTAAAGTCAATAGAGGGGACCCTTTTGTTTTTTGACGGAGAAAAAGACCGAATCCGAATTCGTCAGATCCGGATTCGACCTCATTTTTACCGAATCCGGATCCGAATCCGGATCCTGCCATCCGAATCGAATCCGGATCCCGCCATCCGTAACGAATCCGAATCCGGATCCAAAATGGATCCGGATTCGGATCCGGATTCGGAAAGATTCGGATCCGGATCCGGATTCGCCGATCCCTAGTTTATACCGCATTATAGCCAAGACTTCTATCTGTCCAATTATGCTAAGGTTTTATTTTTGCTTCGTAAAAAATGAATGGATATTTATGATTACCTGAGACAAATTGACATCACAGATTTTCGAGATACTTTTATAAGTTTTATCTATGAAAAACTTTGTTGTTCAATGTTTGATTGTGCAATATTGTAGAGCAATTTCTGCTCTAATACTTACCTTTTACAGAAAATTTTTTCATTTGGTGGTTGCTGAGATATGACAATTTTAGTGAATGACACCACCAGGAAAACGGAAAATTTTGATTTTTGCGATTTTTTCGGTTTATGTCTCAACTTTGAGCGGTTGTATCCCGAAGAATTACAAAGCATATTTTGTTCTGTAAAAAGTATGCTGTAGAGCTATACCTTGCCTAGAAATGCCGCATGGCCATCGGTTTGTGCAGTGCCAAAAAATTTAAGTTTTTGTCGCTGAAAGTTGCTCAAAATAACCAAAAAACAATATTTTGGGTGTGTTTCATTTGAGCCATTGTATTTAAAAATTTTTTCTATAC
This sequence comes from Ditylenchus destructor, assembly GCA_022814885.1. NCBI lineage: Eukaryota > Metazoa > Nematoda > Chromadorea > Rhabditida > Anguinidae > Ditylenchus > Ditylenchus destructor. The sequence goes on along the minus strand of JAKKPZ010000128.1, from coordinate 74,108 downwards.
TTGAAAAAGAAGTTAGTGACAGTCTAAAAAAGAAATGAATGGGCTATCCAACGGTATTAACACTCAAGAAAAGCTTTGCTCTGGGTGAATAAAAAATTTGGGTTTCAAAAACCGAAAAGACTTTTTAAAAAACCAATAAAAATTTTTAAAAAAAACAAGTCTCGCTAATCGAAACTTCGGTAATCGACCGGATCGCTTTTTTTTTGGAAAATCCACGTGATCGGATAAATTGCCTATAAATTTATTTGTCTAAAACGATTTTGGCGTGCCGAAGGGAAAATTTAAACGGGGCGAGCCAGAAATACGGCGCGTCTTCAAATTTTGACCTCATTAAAAATTTTAGGCAAAAAAATCCCCAAAATTTTGCCCAAAAGCAAAACATAAAGAAACCTTTTCGCAATCGGAAAAATTGGAAGAACATTTTTATTTTTCATCAATTTCAAGACACCTGGGTTTCATCTAAAATGACATGTTTGCAACCAGTTGGTGTGAGAAAGGTGCGGTTTTGGGAAAAGAATTTAATTTATTTTCAGGTTGAAGTTAACCTTACCTTCCAAATTTTTAACATGTAAAGTTAAAACTGCTAAAAAGTAAAAATTTGGGAAAATTTTCTTTTCCTATTAAATTTTTAGTTCTTTTTTGTCACAAAAACTCTGTTTAACCCCAAAAAGACTTTTTTTGAAAACGTTTAAAAAAATTTTTACCCAATAATGGGAAACCTTTTTTGGTTTAAAGCTAATTAAATTTTTCCCTTTTTTGGGAACTTTTTGATGGGGTCCATCCAATTTTAAAATTTGATTCCCTTAAAAAACCCAATTTTCCAAAGACCATTAAAAATTTTTCCCCAAAAAATTTTATTTTTTTAAAAATTTTCCCCAAAAATTTAATTTTCTAATTCCCCAAAATTAAATTTAAAAATTTTTTTTTAAAAATGGAAAATTTTTTTTTTTTTTTATAAATTTTTCAAGGGTACACTTTTAACCTAATTTTTAAAATAAAAATAAATAGGCCCAGGGGAAATTTTTTTTTTCTTTCAATTAAAAACCTTTTTTTGGCTTTGCTTTAGGAGTTTTTCCCAAAAAACAATCCCTGTCGAAAACCGTTTTGGGGAACAAAAACCGGGGCCCCCCAGGGAAATTTTTCAATTTTCCCGGTTTTGGGCAAAAAACCTTTTGGGGATTTCTTAAAAAAAATTTAAATTTTCGGGGAAAAGGAAAAAAGGGCCCCGGGGAAAATTTTGAATTTTGGAATTTTCTTTTTTCAAATTTTGGCCCGATGGGAAGGCCGGCGGGGAAAAAAAAAAATTGTGGGAAAAGGGATTCTTAGGGGTTCTTGGGGGTTAAAAAAGGGAAAAAAAGATGTCCCTTAAAAAAATTTTTACCCTAAAACCATTTTTTAAAGGGAAAATTTCTTTTTCAAAACGTTTTTTCCCCCGGTTTTTTCTAGCCAAATACCCTAGGAAATTTTTCCAATTTTGGGCCTTTTTTGGTTAAGTATTAAAAACCCAAAAACCTTTAAATCCCCCATCAAAAAACTCCCCTTTTAAAAATTTTTTGGCCCTTTTTCAAAAGGGGTTCCCAAAACAATTTTTACTCTTTAATTTTTGAAAAATTTTTTTAAAAATTTTGGCGGAAAAAATTTTTTTCTTGGGGCCTTGTCTTTTGGTCGGCCCCGAAAACCCCGGGAAATACCGGGGTTTTTTTCCGGGCCCCTGGGGTTCCCCCTTTCACCATAATTAAAATTTCCAAAGGGAGGTTTCCCCAAAAACTTTGTGGCGAATTTAAAAAATTTTTCCCTTTTTTTTTTAAGTTAAAAATTAAAAAGGAATTTTTAAAGAAATTTATTTGGAAATAAGATTAAAAAAATTTTTTCAAAAAATTTCCCCAAAAAAGGAAAAATTTTTCATCTAAGCCCCTTTAGAAGCGAAAATCGAAAATTTTGGATATCCCTTTTCCCCTTCCCTTTTTCCACGGGGGAACGGGGCCCCGTTTTTGAAAGGGGGCCGGGGAAAAAGGGGTGCCACCCCAAGTACCCCAAAAAAGGAGAAAAATTCCCCTTACCGGGCCCCCGTGGGCGCCCGGGAAAATTTTGGGGGGTTTTGGTATTAAATTTTTGAAAATTTCCCCAATTTTTAAATTTTCTTCACAGCTTGTCGGAAAATTTTTGTTTTCATAACTAAACTTTGAAAAGGTATTTAAAAAGATTCAATTTTTCCCTTTTTATTAAAAAAGTTCATAAAAATTTTGAAAATAAAAACTTAAAAAGGGGAATGGATATTTTTAAAAAAAGGGCATTTTCCTTGGGGCCAAATTTTTCCCAAATTTTCGCCCGGGCGCAATTTTTTTCCCAATTTTTTTAAGGTTTAAAAGGTTTTTAAAAATTTTTTTGGGGAAAAAAGTGGAATTTTTAATTTTTAAAATTTTGGTTTTAAATTTTTTTCAAAAAAGGGTTTTTAATAATTTTAAAAGAAAGGGAATTTTTTTCAAAAAATTTTTTGGGCATTTTTTTTGCCCCAATTTTTCCCCAAAAATTTTTGAAAATTTTGAAAAAAAAAAAACCCGAAAAAGGGAAAATTGGTGAAAAAAAAATTAAAAATTTTAAAATTCGAAAAAATAAAAAAAAGGTTTTGACAAAAACATTTGAAAAACAAAAAAGTTTCCTAAAAAATTAAAAAAATTTTAAAAAATCTAAAACCCTTAAAAAAGGGGAAAAAATTTGAAAAAAAACCAAAAAAGGAAAAATTTTAAAAAACCTTTCCCGGGGTTTTTCCCCAAAATTTTCCCTTTGCACCCCCCCCCAAAACCCCCTTGCCGTCCTTCCCCGTTTTCCCCCCCCCCGCCCCCTTCGGGGGGGGGGGTTCCCCCCTGGTTTAATTAAATATCCTTTCCTTTAAAAATTTCCATTAATTTTGGGCATTCCCAAAAACCAAAAAAAACAACGATTTAATTTTATTTGGTTGAAAGAACCTCTTAAACCCCCTTTTCCTCGGGTTTCCCTTTCCCTAAAGGGGCCTCTAAAATTTGGGGGGCCCCCATTACCCTCAAAGGCAACAGTTTGTTAATTTCCCCCCCCCAAGTTCCGTTTGGTTGGGGAAAAGTTGGTGAAATTTTTCCCCCAAAAACGGGGTAAAATTTTTATTTAGGGTTTTTTTTCCCGGGGGGGTAAATTTTTCAAATTTTTTGGTTGCCCAAAAAAATTAGGGTATTTTTTAAAAAAACCAAAATTTTTGGAAAAATCCCCAAAACCCTTTTCCTCGAAAAAAAATTGGAGGGAAAGGGGAAAAATAAACCCCCAAAAAAATTTTTGCGAAAATTGACCATTTTTTAAAAAAACCCTTTTTTTGGGAAAAAGTTGGGCCCCCTTAAAAAAATAAATTTTTGGGTTTTTTGGCCTTTTACCTGGGTTTTTAAAAAAAGGGTTTTTCCCCATCCTTGACAAATGACATTCTTATTCATGCTTTCTGACTCCAATCTCAATTTCTTTTCCTCTGTTTTCTATTATCTCTCGACTTTCTCTGACTTGTTTGTCATTTTCACCGAGGTCACAACAAAATACACTCCGTCCTTTGAGCAGACGTTTTTCTGGATGAATCTATGTTCATAGCGCCACAGTACCACAATAACGATGGTTCTTTTTTTAACATCAAACAGGGATATTCATAGCTGGTCTTAAGGATTTGCATGTTGTGGATTAAAAGCGACATTTTACCTAAAAGGCAATTTTTGGTGAGAAGATGACACTCTTCGTCCAGAAAATGCAATTCCTTATTAGTAGCTCTGAATATTATTAGTACAAGTTACTTTACGTTTTGCATCTAATATTGTGTAATCGAATTCGTGATTTGACCTTATCGAATTTCTTTATCAGTTAATAAATTTCAAAATCTTTTACAGTAACATGATAAAAGTGTTTATGATCTTCGATTATTTTTTGCATTCTTATAAGTCTCTTCGTTTTTGTGACAAATTTCAATGCAATTCTTTTTGTGCGAAATCATTACATTTTCAAAAAGTTGTCTTCGACATTGATTAGAAGTCAACGAATGGGAATGCGGAATTTGTTGATTCAAAACCTCCTCTGAGTAAAATATTTCAGATGCGACTTACTTTAATCAGCAGTCTGGATTGACCGAGTCTCGGCGACAGCCTGAATCCTGTGATGGACCTTGCTGCACCTTGACCTGTCGTTTCTCTTTCCATTGAGTTCAGTGTGGCAATCACCTGATAGGCCTCCATCACCATCCGAAAGTCCCAATGGCGTTTCAAGAAAGACTCTTTTTCTGTGTAATTATTCAATCCTTCCTAAATTCGTTCGATGATTTGCCAAAACACCGAAATTTGGATTGAATCCAGAACATACCTGGATTGCGGCGTCCCAATCTGCTGTGCTCGAGTTTGGATCGAGTTTGAAATGGCTCCACGCTTGCTTCTTTGTCATACAAAATGTCATATTGGGAAAGGTCATTGAGTCGTTGAAGACGATTTCCATCTCGGCCTTTTTGTTGTCGTTAACGTATTGATCGCCCTTAAATGATGACAGTTATTGCATTAGTCTTGCCACAAAAGGCTTAGATTGTAGGATTGGACTTATAACGGTGTGATGTCAAAGGAAAGTCAATCTTCAAAGCTTGGAAGGGTAGCGGTTTGCCTCAGGGAAAAAGACCTTTGGAAAGATTTCCTATAGTTTATTTCTCGCTTTTCTTAGATGAATATTTTTTGTATCAAAAGTGTTTTATGCAAAGAAAAGTAGTTTAGTGATAAAATAGGCTCAAAATAAGTGGGAAAAGTAATTTGGTGCTAAAAATGATATCCAACTCAGGTAAGTAATCTTAGTATCTCGCCACTTCATATACAGTTCTAGGTCAGGACATTTATGGAATAGATTGAGTTAATGAATTGGGGGTGCTTCATTTTTATTCTGACGAAATTTTTAACTAAGCACAGAGAAGCCTATAGCTGAGTAATAAACCGGCTGGGTCCAACCATGTCAAGTTACATAGTATCCGGATGTGAACCGAGACATACCTGGTTACCCAAGTGGGCATGTGTTGTCCAGTTGGATACAGGACGTAGTCTAAGTTTCAACTTAAGACCGTTTGGTAACATAACCCACTTAAATAACTAGTCATGGCACGTTCACACCCAATTAATTATCATCAACCTTGACATATCCAACTGGTTTATTATCCATAGATGGTCTGCGCAAGAATTAGGCAAAGGTAAAATAAGAATGGTGCGAATGAAATTCTTTTCTTGACAGAAGGACCAAGTTAAATTCGACTTTAGGATGGATGTAGAATTTTAGAAAGTACCAAATTGATTCTTTCGAATGAACCTACCAGATTAAAGATGTCGTGTATGGTTAAAACGGCCATAATTATGAGCACTGAATAGAAAGTGACATGTCGCACATGTTTATTTGTAACAATTGAGTAAATGGCGTCGAAGAATCCCATTCTGAGAAATTTCGTCGACCCCCTAAATGATAAAGAATTTTGAGCGTGATATTTACAAAAAATAGAGCACTTCGGAAAATATTATAAAAATTGTTGAAAAAATTTTTAATGCACTTTTATTTTAGGCTGAATTTCCAAAAATTTCATTAAATCATAGGACATTTTACTCTTCCAAGTTTTTGCAAAATTTTTTCCTACATATATTGTTTTTGGCGAGGGAAATTAAAATATATCCGATGGTACCTAAGATACGGGATACTGATCAGGATACTATATCAAACGTCAAAAGTTTAACAGAAAACGTGTCCAAATTAAAAAACATAAAAATGTTCCAATATGTTTAATTATAATTTAATTTATGTTATATTTATATTTATATATATATATCTAAATATATACTACTATAAGATATTGAAATATAAAGAAACTATATTCTTGACGTAGACACGAAAAACAACTCCCATATAAGGAATTTTACTTTCTTCAATCAGTAAAAGGATTTCCATTTGAAATTGCTCAATTTTACAATTGGCTGCCTTATTGGCCGGTGTGTATTCCCGACGCGTTCGATTTGAGTTAAAACCGCAATAATTGCGCGGCTGTTTTCGTCTCTGCCATGAAAAGGACACTCTTTTGTCCCACGCACCGAAACCGGTTCTTTTCAATTGAAGAAGTTCTCTCCAAATTACGCCAGGAAGATTTGAGTGGGAAACTGCGAAATGGCTAAATAAGGCCAATTAATTTATGACAATAACTTAATTTGATAATGACAATTGTGCTACAAATAAATATATAAATAATAATAATAATAATAAAATTGAAACATCTAAGTAGTCGACTGTCTAAATCGGCAATATTTCCATATGTACAGGAAATCAACATTTTTCAATTAATTATGACTGCCCAAAAAATGTTTGCACGTATTTTATGCACCATGGATCAGCAAGTAATATGATTGAGTTTAATGCCTACTAGCAACGCTAAACTCTCATTTCATTGCCTTTTTCCTAATCAAAACTTAGGGAATATCACGTGATCATTTGTTGTGTCAATTGTGCGAACAAATTTATATATGCTTTTATTCAACACAAGAAATCGTTAAATATGTATTTTTAAACTTTTTTTGTTGAAACTTCTAGGAGGGATCTTGAACTTTTGTTTCTTTCCACAAGTTTAGGCCGATGGAACTCCAGCGCTGGGGACGGCGGTAGGGACGCCAGTGGGCACGGATGCTCCGGACAAGAGGGCTTGAAGGAGAGAGATCAGAGTCTCGATCAGTTGTTGCAGTTCTGAAAAGTGGTAATGAAAACTTGCATTATAAAAATTAAAGCCGACTTCTCCAAAACTTTTTGGAATAGCTAGCAAAATTTTTCTTCATTTTGGAACTATGTCTCAGTAAACACCTCGGCTCATTCTGACCTTTTATCTCTATAAAAAGAGATCTCGCATTATGGCACTCCAGTTGGCAGAGGAGGCAACGTGACGTTGAGCGATGGAACCGACGGGATAGCCGGTGGGACCACACTAGGGACTTCGGGAGGACCTGACACTCTCTTGGCACAAGCACAAGCTTGTGTCCTCTTCGCAGTTTGGCCAACGTTTCTCAACATTTTGATATGAATGAGAATCGTTTGCTGTCCGTCTATTGTCATAAAGTTACCAACCAACATTTTGGCGCAAATTCAAAAACTATTTCTGAATTTGGAACATATCGAGATTTTGTCAATTTTTAAAGGTGACATAATTTTTCTGAGTTCACTTTTCCTACCTAGCTAGACGGAAAATAGTATGCAAAGTACATTGAGTTTTTTCAAAATGATTATTTTTTACCAAAAAATGGCAATTTTGCAAAAAATTTCAAAAATTGCCATTTTTTGGTAAAAAATAATCATTTTGTAAAAACTGAATGTACTTTGCATACTATTTTCCGTCTAGCTAGGTAGGAAAAGTGAACTCAGAAAAAATATGTCACCTTTAAAAATTGACAAAAATGGTTTCAAAATCTCGGTTGGCTGCCACATCTAAATATTTGAATGAACGACAAATTGAAAACATCGAGAAAAAGATCTGAGATCATTTTTGCACAATTGATTGTAACAATATTTTTTTAGAAATTTCACAAGATTGCGCTGGTCGAAGACGGCATTCCAACAATTGAATTCGCCTATCGTGGTCAAGAATTGCCTGCGCATATGGGCCCAAATTTGATCAAGAAGTGGACTCGGAAGGCGCCGATGCTTTGCACGTGATTTCAAACGGACCGAATCGTATGCGAATTTCGTTTCACTCTCATAACTATGTATATGATATTTGCCATGTCCGCATTTATTCCATCTAATTTTCTTTTTGAATATATCACATTTTCGTTCAGGAAACATTCACATTTTGCATTGTTCACTTGATTTATTTTGATGTTCAATAAATTTCAAAGCGTGTGTGCATTATATGACTATGTACTACTGTATCGACGATTACTGTATTACTATGTACTACTATTTCATTCAGGTCCCGGAGAGCTTTAGCAACCTATATCGTAAAATGTAGCCCTGGACCTGGCCTGTAAAACATAGTATAAGGAACTCATAACAAAGAAAAAGAAAACAATTAAGACTAAAATTTTGCCCAAAAATTTCCAGGATCCGCGCACATCATGTTTAAATTCCGATATTGGCCAACTTTTGCACTAAAAGTATGGCCCCTGGGTCTAAGCTAGTACACAGGCACAAAACTACCGCAAAAGACGACAACCATAACAAAAGTCGGCAGATATTTTCAAACAATTTGAGATGTGCGACACGGTACCTGGAGATAAATGGGGCGTATATCAGAAATATATTCGCGCAGAACCCTATCCGTCCAAAACCCATCCAAGCCCTATCCCGTTTTACTCGCCAGATTCTACCGAGCAACTTTGCACTTGATACCGAATTCCATGCTTTCATTGAATCCGAATTACGGGCCCTCAAATTTGGCCCAAAATCGGAAGATTCAAACATCGAATTTCCGCAAAAACTCCCAAATTTGAGTTTAAAATATCCCATTTTTGGGGAATATTCATTTTGCTAAATTTACAAAACAAACTTCTTAAACTCCAAATTTTTTACAGCAAAGTGCATTATTGCTATATTTGTCATACATTCTCAAGCTCATTCGCTTGACTTCTACATTTTTAACAAATGAGATTACGCAAGCCATCAACAGCGAAAGGTGCATATCGCCTCTCGAAACGATTACGAGAAAACGCTTGTGACCAAAGGCAATTTCTCAGGTAGTAAAGGTGGGAAAATACGATGTAATTAAAAATTATTTGATTATTCTTGCCATTGCCTAGTAGCCGAAAGACATATCGCTCGATAGAGTGTAAACAGCTAGACTTTTCTCGAGCTCCCACGGAAATACAAAGCATATTCTTTTGTTTCGGCCAATGCCTCGATCCAATAGTTTGGCCAAAGTTTCTGTTTCGAAAGATGGAAGACAGTTTTGTTTTATAATTTAATCCTAATCTCAATTTAAACCAAAACTGACATTCTAAAGTACCGTAAACTCTCTAATTTAACCCCCGGGGGTATAATTATTCAATCGACCTCTAGGGGGGGCAAAATTAGAGGGGGGTAAAAATAGAGGGGGTAAAATTACGCGATCGAGGTTTCGCGCCGTGCCGGAGGCGCGGCGCGAAAAATTTTTGGGATTTTTACTCAAATTTGCTCAATTTTTGCTCAAAAAATTCAAAATTTGAATTCCCGCCCAAAAAATTTTGAATTTTTTTCGAAATTTTTGCCATTTTTTACAAAATTTTGGTAAATTTTTGCAAAATTTGGGAAAATTTTGCAAAAAATGGTAAAAAATAGGTAAAAAATTCAAATTTTTGGGAAAAAATTTGAATTTGCGCCAAAAATTTGAATTTTTGGCATTTTTGGAAAAATTTGCATTTTGGGGGGGGCAAAATTAGAGGGGGGGCATAATTACTCGATCGACCTCTAGGGGGGGGCAGAATTAGAGGGGGGGTAAAACAAGAGGGGGGGGTTAAATTAGAGAGTTTACGGTAGTTTACATTTCATTACAGTTTCCTTATGGGATCATCCTCATGGGAGATTACCAACTGGGAAGGAGACACGATATCTCGAGTTTGGCGTGAGCCTTAGACGTGCTTGGTTATACCCTAAGGGTCAGAATAGGCCAAAAATCTCACCTATGGGTCGTTTCCCTGCAAAATCCCTCGGCATTGGTGTTGTACCCAAATAGGGGTAAACGAACATTCGGCTGCCCAAATTTAGGCTTAGGATTATACTTATGCTGAGACATATTGTGAGTGTTACGCGTAGGCTGAACCTCGAGATGTCGTGTCCCCCCAGTTGGAACCCCCGTCCCAGTTGTTATGCACTCCTATTCTCATCAGTTCCTATTTGCAGATCATGGGCAGTTCGGACTCGAGATTTGCCGCTGAAACAGAGAAAAAGAGTGTTCCAAATGGGGTTAACGGCAGAGTGGCTTCAGAAGCCCAAGCTTCGGCGGCCAATGATAAACAACATAAGTTATATCAGGTGAGTATCCATGTTAGTATCGGAGTTTTTGACTACACCAAACACTTCTGTGCTCTTTTCTTTTGAGCGCATAAGGCTACGCATAAGTGCAGGCTTAAGCGCTTACTTCCTAAGAACTATTCAAACGTAAGCCTAAGCTTATATAACAAGCCTTAAATTAAGCCTGAAGCTTAACTCTAAGGATCCTTATATCCTACGGGTAGGAAAAAGACTCAAAATTTTTCCAACGCAGCAAGAGGGCAAATTTTTATAAGTCCATTAAACATAACCGTTAATCCATATTAATATGCAGCGAACAATGCGAAATATTTATTGGTGCTGCTTTTATTAGTCAGCACGCGACTTTGCATTCCATTTTTCTGGCGCGGTTGCAATCTTCATTAGATTGTTCAAGAATATAATTTTATAATATTCGTTAGTTTTCTTCATTAGTATTCTGAATATATTCAATACATATATGTGCAATAAAAATAACGTTTATCCCAATTAAAGCTGGTTGACATGCACGGCGGCGGGGAACTGATCAAATGGATGCGGTATGCAAGAAAAGGCGGTGACTACTCCATCGTCGAGGGTTACTTTGAGGTTTAACTTTTGCAATTACATAGTAAATGCACAATTTCGATCAAAACTTATCAGATTCCATTGGAGCAATCGTGGGATTCCTACAGAGCAATCCCAATTATGCAGGGTCTGGAGAAAAAAGCCACTCCAAAAATTGCGTTTTGGCCGAAAATGCATTTTTTGCAATATTTTTTTTATTATGAAACATTTTTTTGGTATTTTTATATATGTTTGACATTTTTCGAAATTCCTTAGAAAAATTTCCTTAGAAAAAATGTATTCGTCAATGTCTGTCCGATTCATAGCAGCTACCTAACCTTAAAACTTATGACCGTTTCAAATAGAACCAGGATCACTTCTGGAAAAGTTTTTAGTGACAATTTCTGTTCTAGACGACCATAAAAAATTCAATGTTCAACGGCGGAAAAGGCAAATTGGAATCCGTGGCACAGCTCGTCAAACTTCGCAACAAAGAAAGAAACGAGCGATTGAGCGCATTCAATCGGTAGCTAAACAACTGTTCTATCTTTCTTTTTCTATCTTTGTTTTATTTGTCGAATTCCAGGAAGAAAGGAAAAGGAAAAAGCGGCCCAAACATTTTGGACGACTTCAATCAAGAAGCCAACCAAGGCGATTTGAAGAAGGGTAAATTTGGGCTTGGATAAAGAAAACGGTATATTTTGCGCAAAAATATTTTAGCCCTGAAGTTGCTGGATGGAGGAAAGAGCGGTCACGGGGATGCAAAGTATCGAGAAATTGTGTGGAAGTTGGAAGAAAGAGGTGAGTTTTTCCAACGTTTTGATTGCTTAAAATCAAGCTGACCCCGTTTAACGGTCCCCCTTAAACCTGGGTACTAGTCTTTATTTGGGAAAGGCGCTACTAAAAAACACTAGTTCCCCATATAGGATGAGGAACCAAATTTGTACCGATTAGACTTGATCTGACACTTGACAGATAACGGTCTCTATAAACTTTTTTCAAGCTGAAATATATTTAAAATGACAGGAAAACATAGCATAAAAATGACTAAAAATTTAAATTCTACAAA